>QGMF01000009.1:0-133375 GCA_007821475.1 Lachnellula arida | reverse complement strand
ATGATGAAAGAGAAGCAATGTAGTGTGTTTTTAGGATTGTTATTGATTATTATTGAAGGGGAGAGAGAAAGACGTTATTCCCATGTCTCTCTGAAGATGCAAAAACAGAGGGGGGAGCTCTGCATAGCTCTTTCTCATGATATCTATTTATCGTATGATGTTTGGTTTGCAGTTGCAGCAACTGTTGACAGCTCTAGCTGCCTTACCTTAGCTCACTCCAGGGATGCAGCTCCCTTGTCTCGTTCCCTTTGTTCGGCGCTTGCCTGCCGATGGTGGCGTCCAACTTTCCGTACTACGGAGTATTAAGGTACCTTACCTGCTCACCAACCCTTGGACTGATTACAGATTACATACGAGTACCTGACACAAATGGTGCTGTTGCGGCGAATATCACAACAAGTGTCGTTCATATCAGCTCTTCCCATTCTCTACCACTTTTGTATTTATTAAGTGTTATTCTTAGTTGATTTCCTCCTAGGTAGCACTTTCTTTACAAGAGAAGCCTCCGACAAGATAAATGTGAGTGACGTTGGGTGCGGCGGGGCTGTTACACCAATGGCATGGCACTATCTCCACCCATCAGCCAATAAGAAAAGCCGTACGTTATCACCGCTATCAATACATGGTATTCTTACCTACCTAGGTATTCGTCCGACATCCAGGTGTTGTAAAGCGTCTCGCATACATGCAGTCATACCTGCTGCACAAAGCCTAAGCTACTGATACTCGAACACTCGAAGAGAAATATAACAATCGTGGTGAGAATTTTTCCGTTTCATTTTTGATCTATGTAGACAACTTTCTACAGGTACGGAGGTTATGTACTATCCTCCTTGTGACACATGAGATGACACCATGTGAACCCCCTTCCAAAAGCGCCGCATTCTTAGATTCCCCCTCATACCGCTAACCCCTAAGAATATACGGAGGAAGCCTCCAAAATATGTTCCCAGCCCGTTTCTCCGCACCCAGACCCCTTTCCAACTATGAACGAGAATCCTAGGAGTAACGCAGAAGGAGCCAGATATCATGTCGTGTATAGTGAATGCCTCTCATCGAGAAAACCAGTCCAGGTCCCGTTCCATCCTCCAACCATCATGAATTCTGCAGCGAGCAAAGTTAGGCACCACCCCGTAATTCTTGGTGATACAGCCACTCCAGAACGCCCTGAATAGAAGTAGCTCAGCAATCCAAGTAAAACACCGGCTCCAATCCCAGAACACCAGGACTTCAAATACCCCAAACCCAAGACCAAAAACTTCGCGCCATTATGTATCAGGTCGTTCGTAAAATTAGGTACAGACTCAGAGAATTCCGGAGTCCTTGAGGGCATTTTGTAAGATTGTTTCTTTGACTGCCGCGAAGACTAGTCGGATATTAGATGTATCTGTTGCTTGGGTGAGGCTACAGTTTGTTAGCAAGAGGGCCATGGAATGGGGTAGGAGGGGACCAACTGAGGGTATAAGTTTAGATGTGCTCTATTGACTTGATTGAAACGCCAGAGAAGATATTTTGACGCTCGGTTTATATCATTTCCACCCGAGTAGTCTGGGAAGTAATTGCTGAGCGGTGATCGCCCGAGTTTCTGTCTGAAGAGATCGACTTTGTTTAGGAAGAGGATAATACTGGTCCGCATGAACCATCGAGAGTTGACGACGGAGTCAAAAAGCACCAGACTCTCCATCATCCGATTCTGAAATCTATTAGTAAAAGCAGACGATGGTCCGAGAAAGACATACTTGATTGCTCTCCTCTAATAGCACTTGATCGTATTCGCTCAGAGCCACGCAGAAAATGATGGACGTGACATTTTCGAAGCAATGTATCCACTTTTTCCTCTCACTTCTTTGACCACCAACATCGAACATGCTGTAAGGTCATTAGCAGAAGATTGACAGATAAGGTCAAGGAGTGTTTACTGTATGCTCAGTGATCCCATTGTGAATCTCGTCTCGTAGATACCCGTGGTCTTCGTTCGTGCTCTTAGTACATCCGCTTCTATCGGGATGTATTCCGGCGAAGAAATCCTGCTGGCCTCCTCAAAGAAACTATAGCATGTCAGCATGCTTTTCTCATTCAGAGTTTGCCTAACGTACTATGGCGCCGAGTCCATCAAGTAGAATTCGCTCTGCCTTTCCAACAAAACTGCCATGGACGGATCCATCCATAACGACTTGATTGCCATTCCCACTTCCGGATTCAGGGTTGGGGGCTCTGTAACTACTTGGTAATTGATCAAGAAATCGCAGTATTCTTGGTTTACTGGGATCTGGGGATCGATGTCAAATTGCCTCATCGCTCCTATCAAAGCCTTCGCACAATCGACCAGATTCTTGTAGATTGTCATCCGATACATCGATAATTCCTCCACGGTATATCCGCTCTGGTGTATAATCTTCATCTGCTTGACGATAGTTGATTTCCCACTCTCTCCAGAACCTTCGACATGTTAGCCACTATCCCAAGCCAGCGTTGACGTAACACCTACCCAGCAGCAGTATCTTGCATTCACGTCGCAATTTCTTCGAATCCTCCTCGAGGGCCCTATCAATCATCTGGCTCCTCTTCTTCTGTTCCTCCTCCTCCGAACTCGAGCTTATGCATTGCCCCATTATCCTGTGTCTGTGGCTGCAAGCGCAGCCCCGCCTCTTGCGTGGATGTTATATGCGCCGGATTAACGGCGGGATATCTTCTCGAGGTCGACCTGGAATTTCGTTCTGTCGATTCTCAGTGGATATGCGGGCGGTCTGTAATGCGCAATGGCCCTTTGTTTCGTTATCCTCCGTGTAGCTCAAGCTGGGACAGCCATGCAGTGATAATTGAAACTCGGACTCGAGGATTTGGCGCGCGCGCAACGAGCCACAGTTCGCCTTCAGACAAGAGCTTTAGAGATTCGTTGGCATGAATGGATATTTTTGCTATCCTTCTCAGTGGGGGTTGTCATTTGCCAACCACCCAATTATTTCGACAATGGCGGTATACTTCGGGGTGGTGCTTCCGAGGCAGCGCAACGCAGCGCAGTGCAGCAGAGCGCGAGTCGCTAACGGTCGGTGAGGTGAGGTCGAGTGAGATTGAAGACTGAGCTGGGCAACGAACGACGTGGGGTCTCACGAGAGGTGATGGAAGAGATTGCAGTGTTGTCGATCGATTGATGCCGCAGAATACTTGGTAGAGATAGAGGTGACGAAGCTTCTTTCCAGGTTCACCGTGTACTTACTGTACAAGTAGTGTGACGCTGGCTGGCTCGCTGATGCGGAGTAAGGAGCTAGAGGCGCCTGGCGGTCGCTTGTGGTGGTCACTTCACAGCCTGCAAGATGGAAATGGTTAGTGGCTCCTTTGAAAATGGAAACAGTTATGATCTTACAGTAAACCACAGTTTGAAATCAATCTAAATGGAAACAGGCAAAACAAAACTTTACAAAGGTGTTATTGATTCAGCTTTCTTTTGGTGAAGATGAATCGAGTGAAGAGTTTCTGTCGTTGGCAGCGCAGCAGTGTAGGTACTTTTTTACCCGGTAAAAGCGGTAACATTGAAACACATCAGCTAAACATATAGCTCTCAAAGTCTAATTCACAGAGCTCGGAAGGGCATCTACCTAGGTATCCAGGAGTAAGTAGTGAAAGTCAAAGTTGTTCCGAGGTTACAAGTTACACATGTAGTAGGTACCTAGTCACTTGTAGTCCTTGCAGTCCTGGCCTGGCCCAGGTATGCAGGGATTTTGCTGGTGATGATTGCCTTGACAGCTTCTCTTGGTCTTGAAGTTCAGCCAAAGTCAGCATCAGGTCAGTGCCCTCTCAAAGTCTACTTATTCCGTATGTCCATTTCTTCTCAAAGAGGCAAGCCACTTGTTGCACCCCCACCAATTACTTCCAATTCAGAATACCGCTGTGGAGCCATCGGGCAATAATACCAGGGTTGGGCACGGAGAAAACAACCCTGGATTCAGTGGTGATTCGCAATTGATTGCGGAACGTCGCTGAGTAACGCAGGCATTATGATAGCTCCCTGGCCTGGCACTGGTCCACCAGCTTCAAAACGAAAATGTCCACACACGCCCTAAAAGTCATGGCAACGGCACTTGTAGAAGTATACGAAAAGTAGGGGCGCATACGAACGGAGTACGGAGTAACGGCTTGCAGTATGAGCCGCAAGTTTCCAAATATAAATAGATTCCCCTTGGCAAAAGAAACTCTTCAACTAAAATCTCATCTAATCAATAGAACACGTGGCTCAATCTTGGAAGAACCGGATCAAGTCTATCCTCGTCCTCATAATCACTCTCCTTGTCAACAAGAGCAATATATCCATTATTCCCTAGCATATCTCCCAGTCATGTAGTACAAAGAAGCCCTTTACTCGGGTTATTCATTTAAATCAACCCAAGCACAATGACGGTAACGTGCCGTGATCTCCGTCAGAAGGGTGTCTCTACTGCATCTCCTTCAAACAGCCACAGCCACCACCGGCATGCGCCTTTACTCCGTAGAAATGCGGAACATCCCACTGGTTGGTTTGAACGGATGTACCGTGTCACGTGCAAGCCCAATGCAATCAATCCTCCCCCCATGCAATGCCAAGAAGCGATCGTATCCCAGCCTGCCACGCGACATCTGCAGGTCCTCCCCCTTTTCGTGAATACCGTATTCCTTCAGACTTTTACGGAATAACGGTTAGCGATTCCAGCTCCTCATGAGTCATTACCTTTTTTTTAAGGTATTCCCGTCAGCATATCGTAGGTATGAATTACAAGTCCTATACGAAAGAAAGTTCGTAAAACCCGCAAATATACCCCTCCACACATGTCAGAAAGAAAATCACTGGGATCCTCATTTTACATTTATACTGCGTACATTCCCCTTCTTTTCGCAAATAGACTACCTACTGTAAAGGTGTCAACAAATCCTGCCAATTCCCAAGTACATACATATGCATCTTGACATACGTACATACATATAAGTACAATACAAAACAAAACACAACATCCTCCTCCTTCCCACCAAGCCACTATTCATGCTTTCTTTCTTTCGCCGAGTCCCAGAACTCCTACAAACACCACCCAACATCCTCTCCCATCCAATAACCAATCCAATAACCAATCCAATAACCAATCCAATAACCAATCCAATATAAAAACACACCACCAATCCCCAACAATTCCCACCTTCCTCTCCCAGTATCTAAAACCACACTCTCTAAAACCACACTCTCCATCCAAAACTACCTACCTTACCCCGTACACTTACTTACTTACCTACCCTACCTACTTACCCATCCCATCCCATCCCATCCCATCCCAAGAAAAAAGGGGCTCGCTTGCAAACTACCCGAATACTATCCTCGCCTCGTACAACTCCATACCCAACCCAGCCCGATTCGGTAAAACAACTTACATACAGTAACAAACTACCGGGCCCGGGACTGGGTCCCTGCAGTTGAGGCTACATGCATGCATGATATGACATGACACGGGAGTTTCAGACTCGAGAAGGGGTCGAGGTTGAAAAAGGACAAGGATATTTGTTCTTTTCATTCTTCTGGAAGTACTTTAAAAGGGATTTCTAGGTCAAAAGAAGGCAGGTGGGAACATGGGGTACGGAATGGCCGTTGGGACCGTGAGCTTGTTTATTGTATGCATATGCATATAAAAGGGGTCTAGATTTCAGATCCGAGTCTGGAAGGTACTCGATTGAGCAAAGTAACAGTTTCACAAACATCACAAAAAAGACGTCCAAAGTATTCTAATTTTTCTCACATTTTGCTCGCTAACTCGCTGCATCCATCGCTAGCTAGCCAGCAAACAGTTTTGATTCACGATCTAAACCGCGAACCGAATAAGGACTAAAGGTATGCTCCACTCAAAAGATGGAAAATCCGACCAAGTTCAAAACTCCTCCTACCCCTAAGCAATGCTATTCGTTATGCCGATTCATCATTGCCAGAGAGAAACACAGGGCCCGCTCCATTCGTCCGACTTCATTAGAGATGGGAAAGGGGATATTTTGCGCTGGCGGAAGAGGTAACAGCTACCTGTATATGCAATCGGTCCCGTGAAAATAAGTTGGATTTCGTTCCCTGTATTAGGGATCTAACCCATCCGAAAATCTAGAAAACGCCTGAGGTGTAAAAGGACGCGGGAGATTTTCATGCAAGGTAACCAAGTTCGTCGTCATCTAGACGCTCCAAGTATTCCTTTTCCAGTAAGATGTCAATGCACTTCTTGATGTCGGGGATCTTGGGAAGGAAGCGGATGCGGATTTGATTGATGCATTCGGAGACGAGCTGGGTGTGCTTCATCTTCTTGCGGGCCTTCATGATACGCACAATAGCGGACTGGAATCAAAGTTAGTAGTTGCGAATGCTTTGGAGATATGAGTTTACTTACCTGCATGAGCAACTTGCGGTCTTCCTCAATTGTCTTGTGAGTATCCTCGACCTCCTGCTTCTGCTCAGACTTGACGGCAATGTTGAGATTCATCCGGATCTTCTTGCTCTTGAAGTCGGTGTTGAGGCTGAACACCTTGCCAGGTCCAGGCTTGTCACCTTCAGGGCTCATGTTGAAAATCTTAGCCTTGACGAAGATCCCCAACGCAGGATCCAGAACTTCGCCTTGCAATTGAGTGGCCTTAACAATATCGTCATAGCTGTTCGTACTGCTCTCGTTGAACAGCAATAAAATGGCCATCTGGTAGGTAGAGACTTGGAAGGTGTAGGGGGTCTTTTGATTCTTGCAGAAGTTGGCCTTGACCTCACCCTTGCAAAATTGCCACAGCCAAGTAAGCTTTCTTCCACTGTGCTTTTGGTTGTAGAAAGTCTGGAAACGTTCGTAGGCCTTAGCAATCTCCGCAGGTGGCGTAAAATCGGTCTGAGGCGCATTCAGTGGCCAGAAACCAGTACCCAGGATGGAGTAAGATGCATCGACGGGTCTGGCATCACCTGGCTCTACCAGCTTGCCCTCAAACTCCTTGTAACCACTGTTAAGGTCCTTGGAGATCTGCATGTCCTGGAACATACGCTGAAGCTTATTGGTGTATTCATACCCACACTGTTCCTTCAGCTTACTGATCATACTAGTCTCAGCATCGTCCGAGGAAGAGGTGGTGTGAATCAGTCTACGAGCCAACATGCGAGAGTAGAACTTCTGGAACACATCCTTGTCTTCAATATACTTGAAAACAGTCATGATCTGGTTCAAGGTGTTTTCCAGATCGCTCTCCTCTGCTCCGTTTGTGCCCTTTCTCAGAACAGCATCGGCATACTTGGCGAGCAACTCAGGAGACTTGTTGGACCCGGATTTGCACACTGGATTTCGGTTGACAAATTCTCTGCAGGCGTTATCCAGAGATCTAGTGAATTCTGGCTCATCCTGGAAGGCCGTCTTGACAAGACCTTGGTATTGAGTGTGTATCTCGAGCAATGCATCAATGTACACCTTGGGCTCAAGCTTATCTGCCTCGACAGCAACCTTTGATACAGCATCCAGGCCCGCTTTACGAACATGGGCTTCGAATTTGGTTCGGAGAGGATCGAGACCATCAGGTATACGGGCAAGAAGCTTGTACATGCGCTCCATATCATCAACTCTGTCGTTGTCCAACAAAATTTGGAACTCATCTCGAAGAATGGTAGAATGGTCGGATATCAGAGCACCATGTAAAGTCCTCTTCAAAAGAAGATTAACGTCCGCATTGAGATACATCGTGACACGCTCCTCTTCCTCGTCCAAACGAGTCTCAGCCTTCTTCATGTATTCCACAATGCTGTTCTCAGCTACAAACTGCTTAGACTCAGCTTGGTAGAAAACCTTGGTAGCTTCTAAGAATGGCCTCTGGAAATGGAATCGGTAGACCTCGAGGGTAGATTTTGTGGAGTCGGATTCATCAAGACCAAGAGAGACAAATGAGTCCACAATCCTCTTGATTTGGTTATGCTCAATGGTTTCTCCGTTTCGCTGCTTCTCGATCATCTTAAGGACCGCATCCATGACCTTCTCATTGACCTCGTTGAACAGAGTCTGTCGCCATTGTACGAGATGTAATGTGTAGACATCATAAATATTCTTCTTGCCCTCATCCATCTCCCGCTTCACCCAATGCCGATTGAGATACCGGAAGAGATGGTTGATGTACTTGGCTGCAGTGGTATATCGGTCCCATTCCCGGATGTAGAAAGAGAGAAGGGCTTCATCGGAGTGTGTTCTCGATAGCTTGACGAGGTTTTTGAGGTAGCCGGTAAGGTAATGAATAAGGTTTTGGTAAAGGTCCTCTCCGAGCAAATGTGCTATTAGGGGTCAGTCATTATAGGGGACCTCGTGGAGATTCGGGTGTTCTTATTCTTACCTCCCCTATGAGCTCCTCCAATAACTGTTCCAGTTGCAGTATTACTGACAGCCTTTTGTGATGTACAGAAATTGTGGACGGCTCTGAAAGATATTAGCATGCGCCACACTGTTGGCAGTGAATGAACTCACGTATAGACACCCATGTACTTCAAGTTGCAAAGCAAGGGTCAGCAATCTGTAGAAAACTCGAGGTAGGAGAATTACTTACAAGGTTCATGTCAATACCATTTTTTAAATCGACCATGATCTTGTCTACGCCATACTCAAGGTATTTCCATCTGCGAGGTCATATTAGCCAATACCAGACTACAGGAGATAGACCCCCACCCCAGGCAGAGATGAAATAAAACTTACGTTGCGTTCAGGTCTTCCCTATTAGGGACCTGCGGCATAACATCCGGTGCTGTTCTCGTGGCCACGGAAGACATGATGAGAGTTGTGATTGTAAAGGTTTGGGTGGCGGCGTGGAGGGGTGAAGATGATGAGGATGCCCGGCGACGAAGATTTGGGTCGGAGGATGAAGATGTTTACGGTCGCAGAAGGGCGGCAGGATCCTGATCTACCTCTGAGAAGCTCGGGCAGAGCAGCCAGGAGCCTTCAAGGCTGTTCGTCCGTTGGAGGGGTATCTGATACTGTAGGGAGACGCGAACGAATCGCGGGATCTGGGGCAGCGAGAACGCCAAAGCTTGACTGCGAGTTCCTAGCCGCAGGGTAAAAACGAAAGTACAGGAGCTATTGTCTCTGCGTGCAAGACCAAATAGATCCTTGCCCAACAGAAATAGATGAAGTGGTGTTTTGGTATGGTAAAGTTGAGGTCAAGAAGGTTTCGTGCTTTTGAAGTCAACGCAAGGCAAGGTTCCGTGAACAGGCTGCAGTCGGCTCCTTAGTCATCCACATTTGGACGGCTGCGCATTGACTTGAATGGAGTCTTCCGCTTCCATGAAAATTCAATATGATTGTGTGATACCTTGTGAACAAGAAATCTATACGAGTAGTCCTCAAACACATTATTCGTTCAAGTCAACAGCGCCAGCTCATGGAAAGTAAAACATAATGACGTCGAGCTAGTTTACCATATTCATATAAATCTTTCTATTCCCATACCAGAACTACACAAATGACATTGAACCAGTTACAGAAATGATATCGGACTGTTCAATGTGATCCTCGTTTTCGTCCTCGCTTTTACCGACCATTTTAATTAACTGGTTGACATCAGAATTATGAGGAATTCGGAGTTTTTGAATGAGATAGCATCATCAAAGCCTTTAGCATCTCACCGAACTCGTTCCTTCCCATAGCGAGCGATGCGTAGCGCTGTGCTTAAAACCCAGGATGCTCTTTTCGAGACATGCCAATATCATTACAAAACTTCGCGATCTGCGGCGTTTCAAGGCAACAAGTAATCATTCCCCGGCCACCGTGAAGCTTATTCACGTGGCCCATTTCTCCCACTCCCTAGCACCATTCATTTCCATAGAATAGCAGGTGAAGTCCTCTGTGATTGCGATTCCTCTAGCAGAGCTATGCTCTGTAAGCCCAAGAGAGTTGGTGGTTTGGGGTGGTTTGAGAGGGTAGCTCTGTATGGGGATCAGGGGCCGCCTTTGACTTCAGTAAAAGAATTTAAGGAAACAATGGATGGACTTGAATGTAGTGAGACATTACTCTACTCTACCAAATATGAGTACCCTATACAGGCTCCAGGCTCTGCCGTGTGCCTTGAGCTCTAGGCGAGCCTTTTCAGCCCAACTTTGTAGTCTCCCTTTTCAACGCCTTGCTATGCTTGCAGATCCGTTTCCTGTAACCCCAAAAAGAAATATATGCAAAGTGTTGGGCATCTAATCAGCCTCTTCCCTACCGCCTACCCGCTCAACCAGCCTGGAAAGAAATCAGTCAAGCTTTCCCAAACACGAGGAATAGTTCTCATACCTAAATATGCTCACTGAAAAAGTCATACTCCATGCAATCAACGCCACAAACAAAAAGGCACACAGCCCCGTAACCCGACGACAGATGATAGAATTATACCCATTACTCCCTCCCTCCTGGCAACTCCCAGAATCATCCGTAAGAGCCGCGAACGCCAAAGCCAAATTGGCAGATTCGAATATTATGAACCATAAATCCAGTAGTACGAGCCGTATCTTTGCTTTGGGAGATCGAAGACCTAATGGCTTACCTCTATATTCGTCCCACGTGATGTACAAGATATATGGAATGGAAACCACATCTACGACAATGGCCATTGTTGTAGAGGGAGTTTGAGGATATGAGTATTTTTTGGAAAGGGCGTGAACTGAGCCAGAGAGGCCAAGAGCAATGGTGGATGTGGTGAAAACAGTGCCCCGGAAGATTAATGGGACGAATGGATGCATGAGTAGAATGTGCTGTGTCCTGTTAGTGTTTCCATCTACCGAGGAATGAAGACCACAAACCTGCACATGCTTGAGAAGTGTCCTCCGCTTTTTCTTACTATGTATCAAACCAGCAAGTTTCTCCGCATCTCCCCCCTCCAAATCTCCTCGCCAGGGTTTCTCGTATCCAGGTGTCAGGGACTGCAGGAACGCCTCGTCGACCCTTTTGGCATCCTCTGATTGTGAAGGCCCATACATGGAGGATTTGATGTACATCCCCCATGGCGATGGTGGTGTGGGGATATAAGGATTATCGCCTCCCGCCATGAAGACGGGCACACTGTCCCTGACGTGGTCCCATTTCCTGCCTTTCACAGGCTCCTTATGGCCGCCGAAGAATCCGGTCTCTTGCTTCGGGGCCGCGTCCACATCCTCAATATCAACCCATCCATCCTGCGATACTCTGCGATGCGGCTGTGTTGGAGTATGGTGATGTTGAGCGGAGTGGGCTCGGGATGGAGAGGAAATAAGTTTGTCTGTAGGACTGGCGTCGTCGCCCTCTTCGAAAGAGTCTATCCAAGCTGCGGTAGCGTTGTTAGCATTGGGTATAATGAGAGGACATTTCGGGCTTACATGGAAGGGTTCTGACTTCTCGCTGGGCAGCGCGATTCTCAGCGCGAGTGCTGGTGGAAGAATGGGTATTGCGCGAAGAAGAAGAAGAAGAAGATGGTTTTGGGCGATTAAGATTATCTCTTCTGCTCCTCTTGGCGGCGTCGCTGGAGGAAGAGGAAGCAGAAGTGAGTCTTTGTTGACTAACAGAAAAGCCATTTTGGAAGAGGTGAAGTGGGTTCAATTGGGAGCCCTGAGTAGGATGTTTACTCTCAGACATTGCCATGGATATCCTGTGTTTGGTGAGAAGTCGCTGTAGGAGAGTGACAATGCCCGCGCTACTTGGCAAGTATTGCCTGTAGGAAAAGACGTCACTGCAATAAATGTATTGCGATAAAGAGTCCCAAACAAAAATACATCTCGTTAGTTGTTCGGGTCCAGGTGAGGAGAGAAAGCTCTGAATAGGTGCAGGTAGGTAGGTACCGGTATTATTCTAGGTGAGGGTTGTAACGCAGCGAGCGGCATTATCGTCTAGCGTGAATTCTTGACAGGGGTGTAGAGAACACCAAAATGTTTACTCCGTACCTAGACTCTAACAATTTCTTAGGGAGTACACCCCTGTCAAAAATCCGCGCTAGACACAACTTACGGCCTGTGGCTTACATTATCAAGAGATTTGTCTTTTATGTGTAGTGTCAAGATAGTCTCCTTTCCATAGAAGCAAAAGATTGCAGCTGGTACCGTTACGATCGACCCCTCTAGGTATGGTATCTGCACATTGGTTGCGGGGGTTGCCGAATCTCGACAGATACTCTTGACACAACATCTAGAGGATCATTATACATACCTCCCACCACTACCTCATCTCGACCGATCCAATTATGATTATGGCGTCCACATCTAATGCAGAGAAGCAAACGCCTCGTCTATTGCACGAGTATCGGGAATCCTGAGTCGCAGTGTACATGCTAAATAGTAAATAGCTATCTCCAAAACAATAACACTATCACTATCTTCGTGGGACCCAAGCGTAAGAAGTTTATTCTCAATAAAGAGCTTCTCTGCGACCGCATGCCTTTATTTAGGGGCGCGTTCAAAACCAGGTTCAAGGAAAGCACCACGAAGGAAATCGATCTGCCCGAATATAATGCCGGCTCATTTGTATTGATGGGGTATACACGATCCCCCCTGGCTTAAATGCTCGTAGTTGATGTCTGCGCAATCAAGAGCCTCAGAGCCTCAGAAAATGGTTCGCCCACTGCCCCTCCCCTATCCCCTATGGCCCAAATGCTCCTAGTTGATGTCGGCGCGAATCGAAAAGCTATATAAATCAAGTCAGTTTGGTGTCGGACTAAAATATCATTCGAAGTAATAGTAAGCTATAGGACTTACTAGACTCCAATATATCCTTTGAAGTCCGCCAACCCTACCCACCGCGACAGGAGTGGGCGAGGCCATAACAGTTGCTCGACGAACTCCTTGCCGAGCAATTGCTTAAAACTGTCCAAGGCTTGCTCTGCTGCTTGTGGTTCTTGATCAAGGTTCTCTTTCGTGATTATACTTCAAACTTGACGACTCATGATATCGCAGAATATGGTGCTACAATCGGAGCCTGTTTATTGTTATTCTCGATAGTGGACGCGATGTTAATTGCCAAAGCGACTTGATATGGACTGCTCTGCTATAGGTCAAACTCTAAATCCAAACCCTAGCTGCAGGGGATCTTCTTACTCGGCCATCTCGCCGCAGGTCTGGCTATCCTAGCCCTGTCCTTCGCCTTCAAGGACCGCCAAGATTGCATGTTGAGCAGCAGCCACCAGGCATAGACATTTGGAAGAACTCTTGGTCGTGGTGTTCGTTGGTGTTCAGGGTACTTGGGATAGAATAGTCAATAGCGATCCGTATGTGCGACTGCATCCGTGCGCTGGGTGCCGTGCGCATAGGGAATTGTTACGTCGAGATGATGGTAGGGAGCTATGTCGAAATGTTAAAGAACTAGAGCTATGCAAGCCAAATACAATCCTGATCTAACCTATCCATGAACCAAAATCTGTATGCCTGAGATCCGAGGGTCGGGGGTGCAAACCAAGTGTAAGAAACGTATTATTCATAGGCATACGGATTGAAATCGTCTGCTGGCGAGGCCCGAGCTTAGAAGTAGACTAGGTCGAGCAATTTGGCCGGACCCTATAGCATTGAGCTTCTTGCTACCAAATTCAAGCGAGCTGCTTCTTCGAAGAAAAACTTTTGGAAGAGGAAACGCTTCACTATTGTCCAGTTAGGGTCATTTGCTAGCAGGACTAGCAGTTGAGATATCATTTGATGCTAGCTGCCTGCGCCACCAGCTTCGTGGGATTTGCAATTGCCTGAATTGCTCCAAGGACTGCGGCAGGCTACATGCGCCAGTTGTATAAAGCGAAGATGCAGTGTTTGTGAGATGTGTAGCTATTTCTCGACATCCGTCGACGGACACTCTTCAACGGCCATGCCAAATGCGTAGTGTCTTCTTCGCTCGCCGTCTCGCAGAGGTTGTATGTGCCAAATGCGCATCGTCGTCTTTACTCAAGGTATCGTAGATTTGTCTGGTATGCCACTAACAGCTCGTCATCTTGAGGAGTCTTGTCGATAAATGGGATGTATTATTCGGCGTCCAGCTACGTCCTGGATATGTGTATGGAGCTGGGAATCGTTCGAAGAGCAAGGGAGGGTCGAGAAGCGACAGGAAATGTGACAGAGGCTGAAGTCGAGTTCGAAGAGGAAGGAGGGTCGAGGAGCGACAGGAAATGTGGGATGGAGGCTGAAGTCGAGTCGCTGAAGACCAGTATGCCGTTCTCCACCACCCTCTCCATATCACGCATCACTACTCCGCCCATGGGCATTTGTTTCTCTGCGGTGCCGATATGAGTGTTATAAACCTTTGTATCGAATTTCAAGCTCGTCGAGGTCTCGCTCAGATGGGCTTCCAATGGACTTGCCATGACGAACATATTTGAGGTGCCACTTATGGAAAGTGGAACTGTCAGTACTGGTCTGTTCCTCATCTGGAGGGTTACCACCCAGGGAACAACATCCTCTACACCCATTCAACTCGCCACTTTTACACGATGTGCTCGGGCAGGACAATACGGAAAGGTATAGGGCGCAAGATATACTCGAAACGTGAGAGCCGCAACCGCCGAGAGAGACATAGAGAAAAGATATCTTTAGCAAAATCATAACAGGACTCCGTCACTGCTTATAGATCTCTTTGCCAAACGCCATCGAGCTTTCTACCAAGGCGTTGACTTTCAAGTACCCCCAAGAGGTCTGTCGCGTGACCCAATGAAAGCTGAAGTTGCTGTCCATGGCGAAGGCTGGAGTTGAATCTAGCTAACTCCTTTACGTGTCTTCTAAAAACACCAACTCTCTGCACCGTGACGGCCCGGCGATCGTTGGTTCCCGCGAAAGTGAACTATTTAGGTTTCATCTTCATCATACGAGCCAAGTAACCAAGCACTTCTGTTATGTCCTTGTTCTTCTTCTCCAACGTAAAGTGAATATGCTGTCCACCGAGCTCTTCCCATCCGACTTTGCCTTGGGGTTGGCTACCACGGGGTTGATTGCGTGGGTTTTGGTATCTGCCGTTTTGACTCATTGCTCCACGGGAGGCTGCGATCAAGATCTTGCCTTCGTTGCAACAAATAGGTCGACTTGTAATTTCTGTATGGTATGTGACCACCCTCCTTCCCGGACCTAAAGTTCCAGTAGCGTCTCCCATGCATCCCACACACGCCGCCTGATTTGTAGCTTCCGAGACACCTTTAAGTTCATACTGCGAGTCTAAATAGTGACGGTATTGACGAGAGCTGACCGGGGACTCCGACTGGGAGTTCGAAGATGATTCGTTGGTCTGGAAGGCCCTGTTGGGACTGGGGTAACCTGTGTCCACGCAATATAAACAGATCCACCTAGCCGTTGGACTATCACTAAGGGTTTGAAGATGATCCGTTGGTCTGGCCTGCAATATTGCTCATTGGAAGGCCCTGTTGGGACTATGAGGACCTATGTCCGCGCGAAGCAAACGGAGCTGCCTAGCCGTTGGAGTCCGGGCCAGGTGACTAAGACAAAGCCAAATCGACAGCTGTAGAGGAGGCGCAAAGCTTCATCTAGCGGTCGAGAAATAGTTTAAAAGTGAATGGAAGAGAGCTTCCCAAGCCGGTATATTCATCACGACGTACGAGGATTGGAAGTTTGTCGTCGATGGCGTTCATTTCCAAATACGTCTTAACGTCTGGAGATCAACCTCTCCGAAGAGAAAGCGGGTGGTGCTAGCGGGATCTGATGTGAAGTCGTAATTGTAGAATATTGCATGGCTTGTTGGTTGGACGCGGGATTATCCTTTTGATTTTGGAAGATCGAGTAGTGACGTTGAATCTGACAATCTTAGCATATTGTGTTTTGAGGTTCGGGATTGCAGACGTACAAATCACTTCCGGTGTACTTGCCTACTTCTTCTCCAGTCTCGTAACCTTGCGCAACTGATTGGCTTTCCTAGCTCTTTCATTCGCAGACTCTTTTGCAGATTGGCAGAATATCGCAGAACACTACCGACTCTTGCGGTATGCCCTGATGTTGCAACTCGGTGCTCGAGAGCTGGTCCACGATCCATGTGATCTCTGAAGACTTCTGTTGCCGTATTGCTGAATCGCATGTAGGGTCGTGATTCTGAACGACGCTTAGCTTGATAGCCTAATTGTTGTTTAGGTCGCTCCTGCGCGGCACTCTATTGAGAAATATCTTGATGCTGGCGTTGTGGCTCCCATGTCGCGCTATGACGGCTTTTCTCACAATTGTTACCCAATTCTTGTTGATGTTCTGAGTCTCCTTCATTCTATCACTCTCAACTCCAGTACAGTCTGGGAATCCTTATCCAGGAGGGTAGGCAAAACCAGAATGTATGCTGGAGTTGAATATGAAAATGCAATTGTCAAGTTCTGAGGGGTGCCAAAGAGGAGGAAAAGATTTATTGCCGTTGGAAGTCATGGAGTTCAACAATAACATGTAGAGGAGAGACCAAATGAAAGTGTAACATTTGAAGTGAGAAGAACAAGTGGAAATCCGGTCGGTATGGAGAGAGAGATATTCATCTCTAGAGTCATAGATGGATTTGTTGACTGAAGTGTCGAAAGAACAGTTGACCAAAGGGTGTTGGGGCTTCGCGATGCTAGAGTTGAGGAAGCCTTTGCGCGCTTGTGGGTATCTTCTGGCGGTTGTAAAGTGTTGAGGCCACGTTTGTGTGCCATGGCGCCATTTCGGAGACAAGTGTGATGCTCTTTTTTAGGCGCTTATACATGAAAGAGTCGCGACCGGGCAGGATGAAGAGCATGATTTGTGGCATGGCACCAGCTGGATTTTAATGACTTGCCGGCCCTAAGCAACACCAATATCTGAACCGCAGGATTGAGTGAAGATGTGGGGTTTCGATTCTTACTGTCATGGCCTGTGTATGTCTGCATGAAGATGCTAAGGAAATTGCGGACAGTTGGCTTATTAAGAGTATCATGACCTGCGATCATAACTCCCCAAGATACCAGAGGTTGAGGGTTAGCGAACAAGAAATTCTTTCCACGAAGATCCCAAGGGCCGAAAGTGCTAGGGTTGGCCTTGGCACCTCGATACGCAAGCTCCGGATTCTCGAGGAGGCGAGCATTAGTCTTTGGGCATGTTAGTAGTTGCTTAGAAGATTTAAATCAAGAAATACTCACATAACTGTCATGTTTGGGTCGACCTTCATGCAGCTCGAAGAAGCCGGGACATAGGAAGACGCTATCGGCACAAGAGGAAGAACACTAAGCTTCTATCCCATAGAGCAAATGTGAACGAGTAAAGGCGGAGTGCCCGTAGAGACGGTCGCAAGTCCCCAATATACGCGTGCATGTGAAACTGGCAAGGGTGAACTCCAACCTTCCCCTCCAAGTATTCAGGATTATGATACCTTTGCATCGCCGCCACAATTGCGAGGATCCCGACTAGGCTCGAAGTATCTGACCACATCGTCGTACCTGGTTTCCCAATTGGCGTAAGTAACTTTCTTGTAAACAACGACATCAAGATCTAATGAGGGATGGCCTGGGCCTCTAGCCACTCATCATCATCTTCCTCATTGCCCGTCTTGGTCTCTGGTGTGAGTGACTCATTGGCCGAAACATACTGCTACAACTCATCCTGTTCAAGTTTGGTCAAACACAAGTTGAGAAGCTGGGGACTCAGCTGTTCTGAGAAGCCGAGGGTGAGCTGGAGACCACTGGTGAAGGGGAATAGTGTTATGGAAGTGAGGAATTAGTTCCTTGGAAACAATTGTTCGTTGAAATGAGGCCGAGCTCGCTAGCTTTGCTAGTTGGTTGCGAGTAGTTGTTGTCGGTTTGTTGGTAGATAAAGTCGCCCGGTTAATATAGAAGAGGACGGACGGGCAGGTGACTGCGGCGCCTATGGTGCTTTCTGAAGAGGACTTGGCTTAGGCTGGGTTGATTTTGTTCTCTCCCAACAGGCAAGCGCCTTTGATGCTTTTGGGCAGCCGCCTTCTGGGCAGCCGCCTTCTGGGGAGGACTTGGCTCAAGCTGGTTTGATTTTGTACTCTCCTAACGGAGGTCCAGGTTTGCTTTGGCCTTATTAACTCTTTAGCCATCGTGTTACCTTTGACCCGACTATGATCTGTGGTGCTTACCTGAATATATATACTTGGATGGGTCACTCTCGCTCTTGCTCAAGCTCTCGCTCTCGTTCCCACTTATAGGAAGAAGTGTTAGTAGTTCTAGAAGGACATTCGGCGCACTTGTAACTTGATGATGAGAGACCCTGTCATATCATATTAGTCTAGATCTATTTAAGACTCGTTGTGTCTAGCTAGATATACATACATAGATAGGCCACTCTCACCCTCAGGATACTGTTGATGCAGTTTAGAGTCCATGCGGAGGGTTGCCATTTTGACTACCACGATATAGTCCTTGTCAGATAGATCCGCGCCATTCTCGAGCTTCGAATCATATAGCATACGATGAGCTTGGTGTTGAATGTGAGCAGGTTATTCTGCCTCGATCTGCTTTACCGAAAACCTCGGGGTATCATTGGTTGTATTCATATTAGCTGTAAGGAACAATCCTGGGTATTGATCGTGAGTATTAGAGTTGCTGCTATCGTGTTAGCTTTCATCCAGTTATGATCTCTGGTCTCTGGTGTCTATCTCGATATGCATACCTGTATGGGCGCCCCTCACCGCAGGATAATGTTCAACCAGTACAAGAGGTACATTAACATGAGCATGGGAGACCCAGAACTCCCAGAGGAATATAGGGGGACACGTAGCGCCGATTATTAACGGAGAGATCGTTGAAGAGGGGGGTGTAGGCTCCCACGATGGCGGAATGGAGGCATGAGGGCGTTGTATATTGTAATTCGTCATAGGTCCAGAGCCTGTACCAGCCGTATGGATTGAGCCTCGTTCAATGGATATATACCGGTATATGGAGTATAACAGTTAGAGAGAAATCCGAGCTTCGAGAACTTGGTGGAGACTATGGCCAGAAAATCCAAAAGGTCAGGAATGAGCGTCTGGAAATAATAAATGTGTCTCTGTGATCCGATCGAATAATGGTATAAATGGAAGAAGCAAAGAAGCAAGGAGTATGAGAGTGAATTCGCACGGCTAACAATATTATTCAACGTAAGGGAGAGAACGTAAGGGAACATTCAATGGAGGAATATATGGGATATCGTGGGAGGGACCAAGGTAGAGAGCACCGAGGGCCCTATCATTAGTTGTTACCACGCGTGTGCGCCGTTCACTAGACTGCTGGAAAGAATTGCGTCCGGCAAGAAGTTGTTGGTATTATGCGTGCCTAGGCGGGGTTGGTTTTATTCTCTACCAACGGATGTCCAGGTATGCCTTGGCCTTACTGACTCCGTCCAGAACCCTCTCTGCTTCAAAAGCTTCTCTTTCTGTACGATAATGAGAAGTCCCGTCGCGATGCGGCGCCTTTAGTGCTCTCCTAGGCGGCCGCTTTCAAGGGAGGGGAGTACTTGGCTCAGGCTGGGTTGATTGTGTTCTCTCCCAACCGAGGTCCAGGCTTTCTTTCTGCACGATAAGTAGGAGTCCCCTCGTGATACTTATAGAACTCCATACCCTCAGCAGTAGTACGTGATCCTTGGCCAGACCAGTGCACTAAAGTGATACCAACATCAATGGTTGACCTCACTCAACCATAGATTAGGTTCACCGCCGCTCCAGCAGCTTCAGCGAAAGCAGCAGACCACTAGCCAGCAGCAATAGCAGCCTCCACTCTCAGCTCCCAGCCTCAAAACAGCAGATCCAGCAGATTCACCTCACAACACCACAGCAGATTACAGCAAGCCAGCAACAGCAACCCACTACTCAACAAGCTCAGCAGCTTCATAGCAGCACCCGAATACCTAGCATCAATCCAATCCTCAGCTAAACAAGCATTTAAGCCAATTGCTTCACGCGATACACAGCCTCACAGCACTTCAGCCTCGCAGCAACCAGCATTCAAGTACCCAGCAGCTTCACCAGCATACCAATCTCCTCAGCGGCAGCAGCAGCAGCTCTAGCAGAGCACTCTACGACTACCGATTCACACCTCTTAATTGAGCGCCAGTGAACCTCCATCTTCTCGCAGTACCACACAGTTCTACGCTACCCCCCCCCTCTCGCAGTCTACGCCTACGCTACGAAAACCTCAAGCTCCCTCCCCCCTTCGAAGCCACAACATCTGAAGATCTGCCAGAGGGTCGATAGGCCGGGAGAGCCTCAACACCACAAGCAAAGAACCTTCGAGCATTCACAGCGTCAAAGTCATCAATTACGCTAAGAACGCAGATTCATTCACGTCAAAACGCCCCACAAAAAAAAGAAAGCTCTCCAAGCACAGCAACAAGCTCAGGAAGAAGTCAAGAAGCTCCAGAGCATTATCCAGGAACAGAAACAACAGGCTTCTCTTGCCCAATCTGCATCTACAACTCCACCTCCCTCCAAAGAAGCCAAATCCGAACCTCGACAGCCAAGCTCGTACAAACCACCTCAACCTCGAGTTTGCCGGAAATGCGATACTACGTTCCCCTCAGGTCAAGCGCTCTTCAGACACCTCCCAGATTGCCAGCTATTCAAGTGTGCCAAATGCAATGCGACCTTCCCCTCAAACACCACACTGCACAAGCATATTCGTGGATGCCGTCGCTCAAAGCTATCTGCAGAGTCTCAAGCAGAGCCGCCAGCAGAGTCTCCGCAACACCTCCGAATAGCCTCTCCGCAGAGCTTCAGCATGTGAGGCATAGTCAAGCAGAGCCTTGACAAGGAGCATAGGAAGGGACAGGTCAACCTACGAATGCCCTCAATCGACAGCAGACGCCATCGCAGACGCGCGACGACATCTGAATGCCCTCAGAAAGCTTCCAACGCCACCACAGACCCATACCTCCAAATGCCCTCACATCCGAATGCCCTCATGTCCGAATGCCCTCATATCCGAATGCCCTCACATCCCTGCAGAGCCTGCAGAGCCACACCCTTACACAGCAGAGCCTCAGGTCAAAGCACAGCAGACTTTAGGAGCATATTGTAATTCCGCCGAAAGGAGTCATAGACCTTGGCATTGCCACCAACAGGACCATACTATGCGCTTCCCGACGCGTCTATACTTCTGATTAGCAACAAGAGTGCTAACATTTTACTGGGTCTCGATGAGAGGGGGTTGCCAGTGCTTATATACTTCCAGTTCGCAAGATGTTTGAAATTCACAGTCAAGCACTATGACAGCAAGACTAATACTGTGAGCTCTCCTTTATCAACAACGCTTTTGTACCATAACATCGCTAGACACTCCTGTACAACACCAAGAACGCGTTTGCTTATGAACGTCGTCGCTTCTCGAAGATAATCTTCAAGTACAGTCATCATGCCGTCCAGACATGGGCTTTATAATGCTAGTGTGCGAGGTGCTATGTAGTCCTGCGCCACATATCTCATAACTGCGACACGATCAATCCGGTTAGAATGGCTTCAACCCCCTTTACAGTTCAACCAGTACTATCAGGGCGGACAGTCTCGACAACTAACTGGAAAGTTCGATGGCCCTTCCGACACTTCGAGCATGGAGAGGAGAGTCCTAGGGTCATTGCTGGGATGGAGCTTTCTGCCGATGCATCTCGATTGAAGGGTCAGACTTTTGAGAGTCCACTCCCCGACAGTCCTGCTTTCAACACTGTTGGAAATGCCGTCCGAATCTGTGTCAAGGTCACTGATTACCCCAAGCGTGATATCTACCAATATGATCTCAACTTTGGAGTTAGGAATGTTGCCAAAGGCAAGATCATGGCCGTTTGGAGATCCAAGGCTGTTCAGAATAAATTGAGGGAAACTCACGACGGTCCATGGCTTGGCCTTGTGTCAATGTCCAAGAGTTTCGCATCAATGTCGACCTCGACATCACTGATAATAAGCGCCAATCTCTTTTATACTCTTTCCCCAATCTCAACAGATCACTAGCTTCTAAACTCGTTCCGTGACCTTATATCCACAACCACAAGCTCAGCACCACCGCAGAAGCCCTGTACGAGCAGACTAAACCCTTACTTCCAAATACTCTCATCACGTCCGAAAACCCTCCAAAAGCCCCGAGCCAGCAGGCCACCGCCGAATTGGTCAAATTCCAAAAGCATGGCTACCACTTGTCAATATATAGGCCACAAAGAGCGCCCTCGGCTTTGCCGTCACCGACACAGTTGCTACGAATACTATTAACATCTCGGTCTATGACTTCTTTCAGCAGCAATATAGGATCCAAATCCAGTACTATTGACTCATCGAGACCGAGAAAGATAGTTACTTCCCTACGCAGGCCTGCACTCTCATTGCTACTCAGAAGTGCATGTATAAGCTCAGCCTGGACTAGGTATGTTTCTTCTCCCTCCCACTTGGCTTTCTTGACATTTGTATTAGACTGCTTCAATGATCAAGTTTGCGGTCACCCGACCAAAACAGCCTATTCAGTCTATTTAACATGTTGTTGGGATGCTCAAGTGGCCCCAAAATCCATACCCAAAGACTAGTGCTCGTCTCCTCCAGAATCCCAGATTGCGTACCAAGCCTGAATCGCTAATCCGTATCCATTACCAAAAGCGCTCCCGTTTCCTAGGCCTCCTGAGAACGAGGACTAGTGGCCTCGGCCTCGTTGCTTAACGCCTTACACAGCCCCGTTCTGCTGCTGTTGTGCTAGCAAGCTGACGGCGCGGTTATGCTGGCTACGTGCAGGCAAGCCCCCGATAGTAGGAGCGTTGCTGGACGAGTTTGGGAAACCGTTGATGCCACTGATACTGGCACTTTGCTAGTGGCCTATTCCCTAGCTCTGTTGCGGCATCTCATGAGCATCTATGAATTGGGACCGCCGTAGAGAGCCGCTTGCTAAGCAGCAAGAACTTGCTGTTGTTGTTGCTGAAGCTGAGCCACGGAGAATAGGTCGAGTTGTTGCTGTTGTTGAGCCTGTGGGTTTTGGGAGACGGTAGGATCTCCGTGGGGGAAGTTCTTGTTCGCTAATGCTCATCGTCTTGTATTTTGGGGAGTCATAATCATATGTAGTAATATAATTGATTAATCAAATGTCCACGATTTCCTCAACCTCTTCAGGCAAACTTCCACTGGTCATAAGATTTAGAACCGAAACTCCGCCATCTACAGCCCGAATTCCAGGGATTAGTGACGCAGTTGCTTAGGGCCACCCCTAGAACCCTCTCTCATCGAGAAGGATGGATATTTCTCTGTAGAGGTATGCATTATTGCTGCCAATGTGAAGTACATGTATAAGCTCAAGCTGGATCAGACTACTGCGATAGTCAAGTTTGCGGTCACTTGTTGAAAATGGGGGGCCGTCAAGGTTGGATCTAGGGGCGGATCTAGCTTATTTGGGCGCGTCATCGATATTACGCTCTATATATATGGGGATGCGATGCATCCCACAAAAGTCATTAATCCATGCATTAAAACGGGTTTTTCTAAATCAACTTGAAAAATGTCTAGACCAACTTGAGCTAGCCAAATCGGGAACACATTACGTAGGCGTGCAAGCACGGACAGACCCACTCGCCGAGTACTTCTCCCGTTACCTAAATTAAGAGTCACCTAAAGTACCCGGCGAGACGGCCTGTATAATAACTAACATAACACTCCTAATAATTATATGCTAAAACCTATTATAATAATTGCATTTTAAACAAATTTGCGTATTAATTCTAAGTACTTGAAAATATCAATTAATTTATACCTTTATAGTCATGTGATTTAGCGCAAACCTTAAATTCGGGTGGGTGTGCAGTTACGCGACGCGTCCTCCAAGAGTAACTTTATTTCGCTAACTATTTAGGTGAGACCGTAAGTCACTTCAGAGGTTACTTATGCATTTTGCACATAACATTTTTTTTTATTCAATTCACCCGATTTTATGCGTACAGGCCGGCACACCGGGTACCTCGGGTGCCTCCTAATTTCGGTGTCGGGAGAGGTACTCGGCGTGTGGGCCTGTACGTGCTTTAACCCTGCTTGGCGTGCTACGTAATGCTTCCCGATTTGGCTAGCTCAAGTTGGTCTAGACATTTTTCAAGTTGATTTAGAAAAACCCATTAAAACCAATATTTTATCATCACTCAACCAAAGTAGCGCATCGTGCACCAAGATCCATATCTCAACTATTTTAGCAGAAAGGTCGATCAAAATATGACATTTACCAACGCTTGCCTCTTCCAATCCCGTTTGATAAATTAATCGTAGAGAGGATTAGCTTCTTTGATGATCCCATTCGTCTGGCTCCACTGCGATGTGGGGTCTGCCCATTCAACCAGGTATTTCTGGACGGCTCGTCCTAAACACAAAAAGCGGCACTCGGTTTTTTGGTCCCGCTCCGCGTATGAAGTGATGCCGCTTTTTATGTTCTACCAGCCATCAAATTTTAAGTTACCGTAGGAGCCTCAAAAAACCGCGGTGCGTCATTATTGATGCGTTTCGAGATGCAATCCTCGACCAAGCTTTGGAGGAAGCCAAACTAAATTCAGCGTTGTATCAATCTCAATAACGACAACAACAACTCCCAATCGCGTTTCCTAAATATACCAAAACCCATGGGAATGATTTGAACTATTTCCTTTTCGACAGACACCGTCAACACGGTCGTCAATCGCATCCGCAATGCGGCTCTTCCTCCTACCAATTTCCACGCGCCGAACCCTCATCTATTGTCAACGTCTCAATGTCACGACCACAAACGAGCAGACCAACCTCGCTCTTCGCTGGATAGACAAAGGCTCAGTCAAGGCAGCGAGTCTATGGGCGGGCTGGGAAAAGAAGGAATCCGGATGGCAAAAATGGTTGGTAAATAGGGGGAACGCAGCGCTCAGGAGGATAGCATATGAGGAATGGGGACTAAAGTCAATACCTGCGCTATCTACACGTCGAAAAGCAGAGGAACTAAAAGAGAAGGGGAAAAAGACTGTTGAGGTTTCGTTTCCTCAGTCTTTGATACCAGAAGAGACAGTGACGGAACTGCTGAAGAAACTGGGCACCGAGAGGCAAGGGCTTCACAAAAGGAGCTTATATTGGTGCTTCGTTGGAATGCCTGTAGCTGCTCCCTTTGGATTGATTCCCATGTATGCACATTCTGTTAAGAGTGGTCGTGAATATTAGCTAACACGGTGATTCAGTGTACCCAACATTCCCTTTTTCTACCTAGCATTCAGAGCTTATTCTCATTGGAAAGCGCTTTCCGGATCCAAGCACTTGGAATTCCTAGTGAACAACAAACTTGTTACGCCGAGACCATCTAAAATTCTGGACGAGCTCTATTCTACGGGGAAGTTGTCATTCGATACGCCATCTGTCTCAACTGCAGAAAAGTCATCGGCGAACTTGAACGATTTGGAGGAGAAGATGATCCTTCACAAGTCTGATGGCAAAAGAATTGCGGAGGCTTTAGAGTTACCCGAGCTGGATATGGAACTCGATCGAGCTGTGTGGCAGGTAGAGAGAGCATTGAAGGCTGAGAAGGAAAAGGAAGAGGAGAAGAAAGATCTGAATGAGGCCCAAAAGAAGAAATAGTAGACCTTTTTAATGTGTACGATGTACGATAATGGGCTGGATAATGTACAATAGATAGAAAAGGCTTATCTAGAAATGTTAGACTGCTCAATATAAAGCACTAGTAGGTTTCCTCTCCAAACGGGAGTACTGAATCAGCCTAAACTTGAAACAGGCAAGTGCCGAGGCGCATATAACATATCATATTTGTTTGCTATCTGCACTTCAGGTCACACAAGCACAAACAGAGTTTTCCATCACAGTTTCTAAAGACTCATTTAGGCCTAATCCATTTTCTTCTGTCCTTTGCCACTCCGTGAAGCGTTGAAAAGATTGACTTATTCCACCGCCTAGATAGTTTTGAGACGATAAGAGGAGCTCTAAAATTTTAAGCTTATTAGTTACAAGGATAAAACCCACTAGTTCTCCTATTCTGCACTCAATACACGATAACTCGCCCGAATCTACAAACACCCACACTCTCCACTTCCCCCCACAATGCCTCCATCCCTTAATGAAGACGAAAACGACTACCACGGTCACGGTCACGGTCACATCCACGGCGATGGCGACACCATAATTGTCAAAGGCGAAGACGAGTGGTCGGGTCCATCATCCCAAGAAAGCGACATGTCTCCTGAACTAGAACCCCTGGTCAACCACCTCCTGTCGCAAATCACTCCCCAACACCTCGAGTCGCCCGAGCCTCTGGAAGAAGACACCTCCCCCACAAATCCCCGGGTTGATAAAATCGCATCGAAACAGAAACCACGCGTCGTCAACCTCACGATGGAGGAGCGGCTGCAAACGATGCCCGAGATACGCCCTTTACCTTGGAGAGCTGGCGTTGAGCCTGGAGCTGATAACGAGACGGGAGGAGATTCGCGCCGAAAGCAGATTCGCTTCGGGTGTCTTCTTGCTACGCGCGGAGAAGTCCAAAACCCGCCTTGCAATAGCTGTGCAAACGGCCGCGGGAAGTTCGATACCTGCGTCGCGTTGGAGGGCTTCTTCAAGGGCGCATGTGCAAGCTGTCAACTCAGTGGCAGGCCGAATAGATGTAGTATCAAGGTCAACGATGGTATGTGTTTGCTTTACGAGTTCATTGCAGCTTTTTTCTAACGTCTTGAATGTGTAGATCTCCCAGAAAGTTCTCCTGCTGTACGCACGCCCGCAGGTCCTTTGAACAACGGAACCCCTCGTGAAAAACCCTCAACCGATGGCCCTCGACCAAAGCGAAGACGCACTCAAACTCAAAAGAAGAAGGATAGCAAGGTACCGGAATGGGAGAGTGCCAGACCCCAATGGGAGCAGGAGCTCGGAGACTCACAAGCTCGACAGCAATTGAGTGGCATGTCACAAAGAACCTGGGCACCTGTTAACCCTTCATCGGCAACCCCACAATCGCAAATCATGATGAATGGAAATAGAGGAGTGAGGAGTGTTCCAATTCCACAAAACACTACGGACCGAACGAAGCCAGTTCCAATAGGATGGGCGACCGTCAATCAGCCTTCTCCCGCACCAGGCGCACCGAGATACAGTATCGGAGGCGATAGTAACGGGATGGGCTATCCAAATGGCATGGAGCAGAATAAGCGGGAGGAAACGGTTATGGATGACAGAGGATCAGGGGCACTGATCGATGCGTTGCCAAAACAAAAGCAGAGACAGGTATACGGGCTCATCAGTGGACTTCAAGGAGGGATTCAGCATATACAGCGGGAGCTGGATTCATTGAAAAGGGCCCTGGGGATTGACGACTAAGTGATGACCGTCAAGACAAAAGCGCTATGTAATGAAGCTAATGACACACTGTATTATTTATTATGATCTGAGGCACGTCCCATGTGGAAAAGAGCGAGAGCTCCCCTTTTCTTAGACATGCTGATAAGATAACGCGATAATCATACAGTGTGTTGTGGGGACGCATTCCAAATACAAAACTTTCCGGGGAAGCGTACAGCACCGGTACCGGTCCACAAGATTATTTACTTTGGAGCTCCCACCAAAACCCACAGAACCGCACCGCACCCCTTGCTGAAATATCTACGTTCTCTCCCATAACTCGATGTAGGGTAAGAGAAGGAGGAAGTAAGATTGTCAGCAAGCCTTGCAGAGAAGTATATCGTTAGGTAAGAATGTGTTATTAGAGGTTGGACGGCTGCGAAAATGCAATGCTCGAGTGCCTGGGGTAGAGCCGATTAACATTATTCGACCTGCTCAACTCTAGTATGGTGGTAGAGAGGGGGTCTGATGAAGTGGGGTTGTAGTTTGGTTTGGTTTGGAAGGAATTATTTATAGAAAGGATAAAGGCGATTTTAACGTCTAATATCGGAGAAGCCATTCCTGATTTGGTGGAGGCCAGCAGGCTTGAAGGCGTGAAGTTTGGAGAGATACTTGCTTAGGCACCTAGCTATATATACCTAGGTAATAATAACCCATTTAGCAAAGTAGATTTTGACATAAACTGTTTAATCACGATGTACGGAGTATTTGTAGTTCAAACTACCAACCCCTCCCCCCACATCGGCAATCCTTTGTTGCACATCGCACCCCAAATTACAAAACATTTATATACCAAAACTATAATAAATCGCCCCTACGCCGTAACTCGTAAGCAAGCCCTGTCCCTCCAATTCGCTCCACCATTCTCACCTGCATGAGAAGCCGAACGCCACTAAAGCTTATCCATGACATGTGCCTGAAGCTAAATTTCCTTATAAGGTAAGGGATCAGATAATCTCCGCATTGCCTGCTCGTGAGGTAGTACAGGACAGGTTCGTGATAAACGTTGAGGCATATTTATTAGAATGAAGAAGCACACAGAGGTGGCAATAATCACTCGTGTTGAATGCGTGCGTTATTTCAAGGCCAAGGTACTACTTACTCAGCATTGGGCAGCGGGGCATCATCTGGAGATGAGATACGGGAGATGGTGCTTATCGATTGGCGGGATAGGAATCATGTCCCGCTTTCACGAGAAGCAACCCTGCATAAATCTATTTTACGACTTCCAAGAACTTCAATATATTGCGGCGTTTACAATTGAGTTTAAACCTGGTGAACAAGATGAGGTGGAAATCCTGATGAGGGCCGGCTGGCACGTCAAATTTCGTCATTTGCCTTGGCCAGGGATGGGTCCCCCGGAGGCAGAAAAGCGGTACGGAGTACTGGTGGTGCTGGTGGTACTCCAACCTTGCCTTGCGCCGACAACAGCTTCGCTTGTGCACTGTGCACTGTGCAGAGCAGAGAGTCTGATAAGCCAATCCAGGACGAGTGAGCAATGCTCTGACCAGTTACTGGTACTAGGCAGTTACTAGGCAGGTAGTGTGGCGTCTATCACCACTAGTCAATTAAATTACGCCCCCCGTTGAATATCTCACCACCTCCACTTCTTTCCACTGGTACTTGTCAGGCTTCGGCATCCTTTCGGTCTCTCTGTTCTCCATCTCCAAATCCCTCCTCACCTTCATCACCTTCGTCTTCATCCCCACGGTCGCTTTCGTCTTTCATAATCAAAAAATACTGTCGCTCAGGTTGAGAAACAATAATCCGCACACATCACATCAAACCCCGCCCGCCGCTCCACTTTCGCTTCGACGTAATTTTGCGCGAGAGTCTAAACCTTGTCTTATCTTCTCCAGACTGGGGTAAATTGGCCAGGCCAAGAAAGAAAGATCTGCGCCCGCCAGGTATATTACCTCGAATTTCCGAAGTTATTGTATCAAATAGACAGCTTCAAATTGCGTCTGACTTATACGACGTTTCCCCCACTGCTTTAGACGACGAAGATGGGGGCAACGTTAACATTCGCTTGATAGATTTTCTTGGGATTACAAATAATCTTTAATTATGGCAATATTGAAGAAGGCAAAAAAGGTTCCAGATACAGGGAGAGAGACGGAGAGTATTGGGGAAATGGGACAGGCTGGGCGGTCGGAATCGTTGCTGATGTCGGAGCGAGATAATCCATTCGACACGCCGACGGAATCAACGACCCCAATTGCATCGCGAAGAGAAAGTGGGATCTCGAACCTCCAAGGTGGCGTGTCGAACACATCTCAGGCCGACCGACGATTGTCAGCAACGAGTTTAAGAAGACACTCATCTTACGCTCCCGTTGTCCCTTCGCCATTGAACCCGTCTTCGTCGCAAGCTTCGACAAGTGAAAATGACGAAAGAGAAAGGGTATCTGACGAGGTCTCAAAAAGAAACTCCGCGTCTTCCGGAGAACTACCACCAAGTCAGAGCTCGAGCAATATGTCTTCGACAGCGAAAGGGAAGAGGAATATCAGCGCGTCGCTCCCTCAACAATTATTAAGACAGAAATCCGCGCAGGCTTTACAACCAGGAGATGAGATATCACGACCGGGAACACCGAAGAACTTGAAGGATCTGGGACGAGACTACTCGAGATATCCAGCATCCAAGTCGAGTATAAGAGCGAACTCGAGACCACCAGGTCTATCGACCGCGAACTCAGAGGTAAACTTATTGCGAACGACGACAAACAATCCTTTCAATGAATCGCAAGCAGATTTAGAGAAGTTCGGATACCCAGACGACAGCATTGCTGCTTTTGATCCATATTGTGGAGGAGACAACGGGTTCATCTTATACAATAATGAGGTGGAAGCAGACGACAAATTCCACATGCCAGCAGACGATGACGATATAACCTACAAAGCTAAATGGTCGGATTATTTTGACAGAAGGTCTATAGTCAGCACCATTGGGGGCATAATCTTGGTCCTCGGTCTCCTATGTGTTTTCATCCTCCTACCAATTCTTACCTACTCGACGCACCTGATAATACCTGTTGGTAAGGCATCTGCTGGAAATTATGGACCAGCCTGGGCACACGTCAACAACAATACGTATCCTTTACTGCGGAATGTACGGTCGAGCTTGATTGATCCGGATACACCAGCCAGTGCCATGACGAGGGACAGCACGTTTGATGACTCGAAGCTGCAGTTGGTATTCAGTGATGAGTTCAATGATGACAACAGGACGTTCTTCCCTGGGGATGATCCGTATTGGACCGGAGCCGACCTATGGTATGGAGCCACTCAGGATTTCGAATGGTATGATCCAGACGCGGTTACCACGGGTGGAGGCACCTTACAGATGAAACTGGACAAATTCGCCAACCATGGCCTCGACTACCGCTCCGGGATGCTGAACAGCTGGAATCAGATGTGTTTCAAAGGCGGCGTCTTCGAAGTTTCCGTCTCTTTGGCTGGACCATCAGGAATACCTGGACTATGGCCGGGTGCATGGACAATGGGAAATCTCGGGCGTCCAGGCTACAAAGCGACCACCGAAGGCGTCTGGCCGTACACTTACGACAACTGCGACGCAGGCATAACACCCAACCAATCCAGCAGCGATGGGATGTCAAACTTGCCAGGCCAAAAACTCAATGCCTGCACCTGCAAAGGCCAAGACCACCCGAATCCAGGTGTCGGCCGCGGCGCTCCCGAAATCGACATCCTCGAAGGGTCTGTCGATCCGATAAACAGAATCGGAGTCGTAACCCAAAGTTTCCAGGTCGCGCCCTTCGATATCTGGTACCGCCCGGACTCAGAGTACATGGCTATCCCGAATTATGAGACGACGCAGATGAACTCTTACTGCGGTGGTCCTTTCCAACAAGCTATTTCCGGCACCACGTTACTGAATAATAGTTGGTATGACGGTAATGCGTACCAAAAATACGCATTTGAATACATCCCCGGAACATCGACTGGCAAAATTGCCTGGTTTGTCGGGGAAGATCCAACGCTCATTCTTGATGGCCGCGCTATTGGTCCAAACGGCAACGTGGGCGCGCGTCAGATATCAGAGGAACCCATGTCCATGGTGCTCAACCTGGGCTTTTCATCCTCCTGGACCCAGATCTTGCTGGCCGATTTGAAGTTCCCGACTGTCATGCATGTGGATTATGTGAGGATCTATCAGAAGCCCGGGCAGAATAGCACAACGTGTGATCCGCCTGGGTATCCGACAACGGACTATATCGCTAATCATGCCGCGGCGTATGAAAATGTTAATTTTACTGTAAGTTTTGTACCATTTTGGAAAACATTGCCTTGCATTTGTGGGGGCTAATTGTGATGAATAGTCGTGGAATGATACGGGGTACAGCTGGCCTACGAATAAGCTGACCGGGTGTTGAACGGGAATTGGCGTCTGGATATACATACATTGGATGGATAAACATAATGTAATGAGCGAAACAGGATAGATGCATATCTTGCACATAGACAATCCTTTTCTTGGGTATCTTTCAAGGCGTTCTTGGCTGGGTGGGTAATCAGAGGGCAGAATCATCGTACAAACGACCACTGGCGTTGGGATTTGGGAGTGGGAGTTGTGTATACCATACGATGGGCTGGGATTCCACACAGGGCAAATAAACAACGACGGATGGTGGGGAGTCCTGGAACCTTGGAGTTTAGTAGGAAACATACGGTATATAAATGTTGGATTCGATACAAGTACCGTCGATATTAAAGGATTCAAGGAATGAAGAGAGTGCACGGTCCATTTTTCGTTTGGACTCTCAGCAGGATTCAGGAATCTTCTTACAGTATGTCCGTTACGTGATATATACGCCGTATTATTATTATTATTATTGTTCCTTTTATTGTGCTGTAGCTTGTACGAGTCTAAGACTATATAGCATGTATACGCCGTATAGCAAGTAGACGGGTACGGGAGCTACAAATAGGATATACGCCTCCTCCATCCATCATCCATTCCTTAGTATTTCTACCCCTAAAGAATACCTCTTGCATGTAAGGTAAGGTAAGGGTTCGGGGTGCTGGAGCTGGAGCGCACTGCAATTTCCTTAAATGTACCCTATGGTAAGCATTCTTAGGAAACTAAATGAAGTATATATGATTAGTACTATAATCGGGGAAGGAGTTTATTATCTTTTCTGGAAATGGAAGGCAGAACGCTAGCATGTATGTATGAGTGTATGGTCTTGGTGTACCCCGGCGGGTAGTAAGTGGATATGGAGTAAGGTTTGGGATTCTAAGTATATATATAGGATGTAACTTGTAAGTGAAATGTTGGATTGGATTGGATTGGATTAGATTGGTCAAATTACATTGTGAAATGGAGAAGAACGTATTGGGTTGGGGATGGAGGGGAATGTGCGAGTATGTGTACTTCAGCGGGACTGTGTTTTAAAATGTCTCTTCTAGGTGGGAGATTGTGGCGAGGGTGGGGAGGGGGGATGAATACTAGGTGTATGTTGGTGTTGGTGTAACATACCTAGGTACCTACCTATACCCCCCTCCCCCCTTCTGAAAGCTTTGACAGCTCTTGAATTTCCCATTTCGGGTGGGACATTATAAGTTAATCTCCTTTTCTCGGGGACACTGAAATAGTACTTGTGTATAGACCAGACTATGTACCTCCTCCCTTCTATCAGTATAGTTTTTAGCTATAGTCTTCAAGTAGTTTCGTTATTATCTATATAAATATCACTGCTTCTCTTTCTCTTCCTCTGCGTGATATAAGTGAGGACAGACTTATCTCCTCTAATATATGCCCCCCATTATAGTGTTGCTTTTGCGTCTCTCCCTTCATCTAGTACCTTTTATGGAATAATCACTCGCTTGAGGTGGGACATTTTAAGTTGGCGTGGCTATTTTCTAGAAAAGTCTTAAACTGTTCTGTAATCGAAACTTGCTCACTCCCCCTTCGGTCTGTTTTATTTCGGCCTGGTTGAATGCTCTCAGACCGGCCACTAACAGATCTGGACACTAAAGTGATGAACGATGAATAGGTGAAAATTTGGCATGGCGTACCAAAGTCTTCCGACCCTTAAGCCGCAAATTAGAATTCGGACTAACTTATTATCTCTTGCAAGCTGAGTAAAAGGTCAGCTCGCTCTTTCATACCACACTTACAAACTTGTTCTTCTCAAAGCCTCTTGGGATAACACGACGAGGCTAGAAACAAGTGACTGGCAAGTTACAACGACTACCTGTGTCATGGCTAGCGCAAATAGAACGGAAAGCACGGCTGATCTGAGATCTGGAGTACGGAAATTAACGAAATCCAAACTGCGTCAAAAAATTCGACTGGACGCAGAAAATCGCTTTTTGCATTACCTGTTAACAAGTTTCGTCCGGTTCCCGCTGAAGCTTTCCCCGGATCTCCCACTCCCCACGGTAACCTTCGACCATCTTCAAGACCTTTGCAATAAAGCAACAGCAATTTACAGTCGTCAAAAACCACGACCAAATCGCTTGTACCTGGAGATGATCAAGAACTACATCTTCGACAAGTGGGTCCGAGGCAACATTCACGCCACTGATATCGAGTTCTACAACTTCTTCGCCAAGTATATTAGGCTTGAGAAAGAAGAGCCCGCGAGCACGCAGGACATTATAGATTTCCATCACGCACTACTGCAGAAACACAAAGAAACCGAACCACAATTCGAAACCTATGGAAGCACGGAAGCACTCATGGACGACCTTGTGCAGCATTTGATCTACTCTCACGAGCAGCGGGCATCATACAGCATCAAGCCTTTGTTCAGGGCGCTCATCATTATAATCGAAGGAGAAACACCACTGGGGCGTTGTACTGTCGAGGAAGCAGCAGACCTCGAGGTATCCCTCGTGAGGACAGGTATCACCACGGATCTCAGTGGGCCCATCAGCTTCACACGATTCGGCAAAGGAGACGAAGCAACCTCGGTGACGGTCAGCCTTGCAGAAGCTGTTGCTTTTGTGATGGAGCTGGATGAACGGGAAGAAAAGTCTAGTACGAGAACGAGGGATCTGTCGCTGCTTGATCAGAACCTCACACAGCCCGAGGATATTGCGAGGTGGCATGGGTATACGGATCTGGACGATGTTTTGGGACCGAGTACGGGTTGGATCACGCAGGTACATGGTGGAAAGGAAACGCTTGCAGGAAAGCATATCGCTGATGTTCGCTATAAGAACGGCAAGCATATTTTGTAGGTGGAATTAATCAGGTGGTACTCCGTACTTGATAAAATTCCGGCTTAATTTTTTCTCTAGGATGCACTGCCAAGAGTGGAGTGGGCCGGGCCAGGCGCCAAGGCGCTAAAATGCCCGTGCATCGCTTAGGATAAGGCTTTTGGAACACCAAAAAAATTGACCACTTTTCTATACTCTTTTACGTCTGATTCTAAAATTCTTAGCTCGCAACTAGTCGCTTTAATAAGATATATCGTGAATATGATATTTGTACCTTATATTTACTATTGTACCACTTTTTAGCTAGGCTAAAGCGGTCTATGTGGTAGCGTCGTGCAATAAGCTTAGAGTGAGGAGGTGAAATACTGCTATGTCTGCGGGTCCCTCTATGTGAAGACTGCTTTTATTGGTACCACTAAAATGTTATGTAATTAGGTGATATAACCTTTATTCCTTCGCTGCAGATAAGCTATAACTAGATATAAAAGTTTATACTTATCACAGCATCCCTTCTTCACTGCAGACCTTAGGTAGGATTCCGATTTCTTCTGTCCTTAGCAGGGGCTTCCTCTTCACCTCTCTGGCTCTTCTGGATACTATAGCAGACGGCGTCCTATATTTCTCCTGCATCTTAGCATCTTTATCTCTTACTATTTTCACTATCTGGGAGGCAGTGAGGTTTTGTATTATCCCCTAAACCTGATTAAGAGACAAAAGTTAGTAGGAAAGGCCTTATTTTAGTGCTAAAAGTATCCTCTACTTAGCATCTAGGATGATATTACGAGATCAAAGGGTGCAGTTGACTAGGTCGGTCCGGTAGGTAGTAATACAGTATAAAAACACTTTAAAACTGCAGGCCTAAGATTTTACGTCTTGGACAGATGATACAGGGCCGCTTGGCGTGTCATATAGATCCGCTATATCTGCACCAGCATCCGCTTCCAGGGCAACCCGAATCACTATCTCTCTTTCACCCCATCCACCTCTGTACCCGAGGGCTTCTACCCTCGAGCCACGGCTTCTCCCTTCACGCTGTCTAGCATTCGGGAAGTCAGACCGTCCAACGCGGACTCTCAAGTAAGTATCCTATCCAGCTAGCCCCAAAGCGAAAACAGACATGCTAACCCAAGACCGGGAGACTAAGTACTTATAACTTAAGTCTACCAAGACCCTTAGATCAAGAGCAACCTCTAAAGTGGCCAAGCGATAAACCTTGCTAAATTGGCATGTTTAACACTAGCATCAATGACAATGGCACTCGACTAATTTTCTGAAATAAGGCCACCTCAAAATGTTCCACCTCAAACGAGTGATTATTTCCTAAGAGGTACGAGACGAAGCGAGAGAAGCAAAAACAACACCATATAGTAGGGAGCATATGTCAAAGGAGATGAGTCTTCCCTCATTCCCAAAATGCTAGGCAGAAGAAGTAAAAGAAAAGCAGTGATATTTATGGGATAAATAATACAGGTAACTTGTGAGGCGAGTGGCACTAATACTGCTCAAGACCAAAAGACCACACTAATGAAAGGGAGGAGGTGCATCTATGTAGTAAAAACTACACTAATCCATATACAAAAACCTATAAGCAACCCCCCATGAAACGAGTCCAACTCACAATATCCCACCCCAAGCGCGTGATCCAAGAACCGCCAAAGCCACCAAGGCAATTGAGGTTACACAACGAGCCGGCTTTTCACAGACAGCTTGGAAACCAGATTTACTCCTCTGGAATTCCTCATTATGAGTGAGAAACTCTCGTTTACTCATGCTCTGAATGTTGCGATACTACCGCAACTTCTGGGAGGCTTCATAGTGTGAGGGAGTTTGATCCTACATGGCAGCAACGGCTCAGCTCCTAAATAAACACGACTCGCTAGTATCGATATATATAGGTACTTCGGAAAATATATCTTCAGAGAAGTTCTTGAGCGCATTGGCGAATAGTTGAGTTGGCCTGGCTACATATGATATGAACAGGGTGAGATACGGGGTGAGGGAGTGGATGGAAGAAGAGCAAGGTAATAACATCGTTTTGACATTGTGGACCATAAGCAATTGAAGAAAGAGTTCCTAGCCACTTGGCTTAAGTGAGAGATCGAATCACATGGCCACTTCACATCTTTGATGAAATTGATTTATGGTTCACAAATATATATAAACACCTCCGCAGTTCTATATTCAAGCTCTGCCTCTTCCTTCCCCAAATCTACCAAGCCAAGCAAACACCAGGGCCCAAGACATCAGGCCCCTATTAGCACTGTTGTCACCAGATCCAGCCCAACCAAAAGGCGTGCCAGCACCTGGAACCAGCCCCCCAAAAAGCCAGCCTGCTTTATACAAATCATCTTTCAACCTCAGGTTATAAACATTAATTTAAATAGTAGGAGCCACGCCACACTACTTTGAAGATAAAAAACGGATGACCACAGACCCGCTAGCGAGTAAAAATGGCATCATGCTAACAGAAGTTTCGATCGCAGTCCAGACCCTATGTACAGTGCGCACGAAAGCATGCCGCGACCTGTGGAAATCTAAAGCGCACGAATGGATGAAAAATATCGCTCATGTATGCAATTGCTGCCGACGCCGAGAATGAGCGCAAATAGAATCTAGCGTGGTATTATAGGAGTCCCGTTAGGGCTCATTGCGGTGTGAAAGTAGAAAGAGGAAATGCGTCGAATCATTAGGATCGTGTATGCTGATGGATGAGGGGTTCAGGGTGTTTTCCCGCGTTTGCGCGTGGCATCGTTACTGTCGGATTCGAACATGGTGCTGAAGCCTGCGAGTGTCCATGAGGAGGTGGAAGAGTGGATTGCTACGAGCCATGCTGCGGCAAAGTTGACGAGGTAGTGGAGCATGTAGGCGTATGTTACTCCATATACGGCAGCATAGATGGCGATGAAGAAGAAAAGGACACTCGTAAGATGACGGAGACGGGAGGTCACTCTGGGAACCATTTTGCCGCTTGTCAAGGTTTCAACAAGGAGGATGAATGGCATAATGGAAAGCACATTGTGGTGAGACGAGAAAGGAGTCAACCAGTGGACGGCAAGGTTGTGTATCCACACCACAAGGATCGGTAGGTTGATTGGGAGAATCCATAGCATCAGGATTAGGATAGAATGGGCGTAATTGTAGAAGTTGTAGTTCGTATTCGAGCGGGCCTCTCTGGCGAAACGGAGTGCACGTGTGCAAGTTGCTATTTGAACCAAGCAGGCAACAAGGTATGCGAATTGGTATGGAATGACAGTTGAAACCAGGAACAGTAAAATGGCAGTCGTCAGAATGCGCCTTCGAGGGGTTGACGGGGCAAATGCTGGGGAGGCAGCTCTCCGTTTGTCCTCATTTCGTAGCCATGCAGGCTTCACACTTAGCCAACTGTACAAGAAGCTAAATACTTGTGTGATAGCCAATGTTGCATAATTGACCATCACAACAACTCCCACACATACCAGTCCTATCAAGGGAACCATGAACCAGAAAAAGGGATCTTGCGATCCCACTAGCAAATCATTCTTGGTAAAATCAACCTGTGTTTCCGTTGCGTTTCCTCGCCACCACCAAAATCCGCTAGAAGTGGTTGGCGGTGGTGCCGAGCTTGATTGAGCAAATGATAATGCCAAACATGTCAGAGCGGCAAGCACCAAAGGCAGAGATTGGCGTAGACACAAGTCAAGACTCTCTGTGAAAGCCATGAAAATGCCCGTTTCATCATATACTCTGAACTGCTTCCTCAAAACAAGAGCAACGACAAGTAGAGGGAATGCAGCAAAAACTGTTCTATATCGCATATACAGCTTGCCAAAGCTGCCCGGAATATCGACCTTCAGCGATATTTTAACGCTAGAATTGCACGTAGGATCGGTCCAAAACTGAAGGCTGAGCCCATCTTGTAAACTCTTGTGCTTGAGGGCGGGTGGCATGTAGGGAGAAACTCCATGAAGGTTGATGTGGGCTTGCTTGACGTTCACGAAATACTTGGACTCGTAAGGCGTCGAGATGTATTGTCGGAGCAGGGGTGTGAAAAGCTCCGCTTCTTCTCCACAGACTTGATTGCCCATCTCCAAATTGTATGCTAACAAGCTTGAGTGTAATGCAGGAATTTTGACCTCAGCTACCATTGGTCGATTTGGAGGAAGCTTGATCTTCATCCCAAATGCAAGCAATCGTCGAAGACCCAAAGATCGAACTCGGTGGGACTGCACATTATCACTGAACTCCGCAGTCACCCATCCTGGGGCCGGATTCACAGCCTTGTCGACGATTGCAACGAATTGATGATCCAAAATATCTTCCAAATCGTACTGCAGGTAGGAAAATGGGAGAACTTCGTCTTCCTCATCCAAATAAAAGGGCTTCTTTGTACTCCTTGTCGACGCAGGCAACAATATGACATCAGATGCAGCGTTCTTGCACGCCAACCTTGTAGACCCGGAACTATCTCCAGAGAGATCCATATTCATCGAGAAAAGAGTTGCTGACTGTCCAGGATGTAGAGGAAACACGCTACAAAACAAGACCTCCAAATTCCCAGCGTCGCCCGGGTTATCGATTTTCTGGTCCGTCAAAAGCGTGAAACGCTTCCCACCAGGAGTGCCTTGAGGAGGCACGGGGAGCAGATGTGCGCGAGGCTTGCGGGACTGCCCAAACTTCCGTAGAGTCAAACGTTCCCCTTGAGCAATGATCGAATTTGAGTTGTCCTCCAGGGTGAGAAGAGTCGTCGGCTCTTTCTGAGACAATGTCTTCTCAGCAATACTCTCCATCCCCGTCAGATACCATTTCTTGAATATCCTCATCCTATCAGCCCGCGGTTTTGTTTGCGCTGGTCGATTTACGTCAATCACATCATAGAGAGATCTAACCACAACCTTGCGGAATTGATCGCACCAGAGAATGGCTTGGTGGTCCATACTTGTCCAAACATTCGGGACAGAGGATGTAAAAACCGTAAATCCATGTGTGTCTGGTACCAAAGATTCCAGACTAGCATAGTCCGATGGAACCACTGTATCCAGACCGCCTCCAGCTATGGATATCAAGGTGACATGCCATAACGGGTTGTTGTTGGCCCATTTCTGCGTATAAGCCTGCCTCCAGTAGTCATTAATTTTTTTGTATGTCTTGACGATTTCTGCATCGAAAGAGACTGGCGGTCGTGCATGCGGAGCCGACATTGTAATGATTGTATTAATCGAATTTGCCTGGTAATTTGGCATTACCAGCATCGTTCGTGCCACCACTCCTCCCATCGAATGCCCCAATATTATTACTGATGTAGGATCTGGTAAATCCGGATCTCGTTGAGATCTACGTGGGTCATGATACAACGATAAAATGTACGCAATAGCCTCGTTCAAATATTCCGCCTGATCTAGCAATGTTTGTCCGTGGAACGCTGTTATATCTTCGTTGAAGTCGACGGTAAAGAAGTCTAGATTTCGAGCACCTGCATTAACAGCAGTAGAATCGTGCCGTAAAACGTCGTGAAAATAAGTCGCCCCCTCTGCTGCGATGGGGCGAACCTGCTTGTAACTGCCAGCATTGCCAGGTATGAAGAGGACCGGAACTCCTTTGACCTAAGGAGATATGGGTTAGTAATGCAGACTCCATTTCTATGTTTCCTTACTTTAGTGTCTTCATCTATCATCCCTTCTCGGTACAGGTAGACCGAGTATTTGCTGGCAAAGCGCGTATGTTCCGTATCAAAATCGGAGAGCTTGGCAAACGAAGGTCTCATATACGACATACGACATCCCTTTGAATCCAACTGACGGCTAGCAAACGAGTGTATTATGGCGAATAGCGAGAGCATCGCTAACGCGGTGGTAACGAGAGTGAGGAGGGAGCATGACCACGGACTTCGAAGTTTCGATCGACGAGCATTTTGCCGTCCATCGGACATCCTGTCGGCAGCAATAGCCTCGTTCAAAGGCACACTGATTATGGGAGGTTCGTTCGGTCGGCTTTTGTCTAATTGACCATTGCGTAGATCTATAGGCTTCCAATTACTGCTGCTCGGGTGCCTGCTGCGGGCGGACGATGGCCTCTGGTCGGTGCTCTTCCGTCGATCCAGCTCGTGCGATGTATTATGAGGAATCACCTGGTGAGAGGAGGTGGTCTGAAGCTTCCTCGATTCCCTTTCCCTCTCCGTCTTGAATGTCGATACCGCCTCGCCCCCTGCTGCTCCGTCCAAGGGTGAGCTCCCGGCGGCATTCGAGGGTGAATGGTCGTCGCCTTCTTCCTCTTCGGCGGATCCAGACGATCGCCTCCGCATCTAAAAGACTTGCACGACCTTCCAACTCCGTCGCGACGATGCAATCGCTGTGGAGGATGTTGCTGTGCTGCTGCTGGGGAGTTGATGATGGGAAAGGTACGAGAGGTACAAAGGTACGGGAAGTCGCGATAGGCGATGCGAGCACAGGGAATTTGCTTGAGCCAGGCCAAGCGCCAATAAAAGTTGAAATTTCGCGAGTAAGGTAGCAAGCAGCTTTTAACGAATGACCAACCACCAAGACTGGTTCCTCGTCCAGTGCTCCGTCCTACGTACCGTACCGTAACCGTTACTTTCTTTGAAGGCCGATTATTGCCAGTGCAAATGTTTCTTCGGCGAGAGTGCGCATGGGTTGGACGTGTATAAGTACGGGTAGTTATGGGCTTTTATTGCCGCCCTGCTGAGAGGGGGTTTGAGCGATAGTGCGGAGATGGAGAAGAGGGAGGGGGAAGACAGAGAAGAGTGAGTAGAAAGGTGTCATGGCATGCTGAGCAGGGCAGGGCAGGGCAGGGTGCCCTCCGTAGCTCAAGCTGCACCACTGTCACAATCTGATACGGAGTATGGCTTTTCTTTGCTCAAGGGCCGTTTTCCCCCGTCTGGGCCTTACGGTAACTGTGTCATACAACTATACCGGTAGCGCTCTGCATGTACTCGAACAATTACTATTATTATAGGTACCTGCGGCCCCGTACATATTGCAGTACGAGGAATCTGCTGATTCGGCGGTCCTTTTACTGTTCGCGTAAATGTGCATATGTGCGCACAGGGATGAAAAGCCGTGAGGTGGTTGGGAAGTCACCGAAATCTTCAAAATTGGGTGGCTAGGCGAATCTAAGGCCATGAACCTTTAATTCCATCCTCTTTCCGGTGTATCCGCAAAATTTAGATCTCCATGTCATAGGATGGAGATTAGTTAGTCTTTTAACCGTCAAGCGCTTGCGGCTCAGATCTGAAAGGGCCCATCTAAAATTGCCTTCATCTCACTGCTAGTAAATGCGCCACGAGCAACACTTCTTCACCGCAGCCTTGCATAAGCTTGTGCATCGTACCATGATCTTGGACCATTGAGCTCAAGTCTGACTGCGGCTAAGACTAGACGAGCATGTTGGGTTGGTTACATTTCTAATCCTGTATACTTGGTATGTAGCGTCCAATCAAGGTTCTCATGCTCGAAATGCCACCACCACCCTACCTCCGTATCAGTACGAAGTAGTGACGAAGTGAGAGCGTGGCGTGCATGAGGCTATCGTGACGTTGCACCAATCCTCATCCATTTTGTTGAAGGTGTTACTGGAAGACAATCTCAATGGAAATCCCCAAGAAGCACCGCAATACGGAGTAACCCCGCCTGGAGATGCCCTCTTCCCCCACTCTATGGAGTCTAGGCCAAGTTTATCCGACGTCCAGGGGGGTCACAGCCGGATGGCTGCAGGTAGAGATTCCCATGTTGGATATGGGATGGCTGACAGCATGAACTAATAAAAGGAACCAACTCAACTCTGCTCTTACCTGAATACAGTAGTGTCTTGACTACACTACTCTTCTTAGAGGTAGTAAACAAACAGCACTATTGTTTGCCACCTACGATAACTCCGCATAAGCTCAAGATTAAGAAAGGTGCCGTGTCACTCGAAAGCTTGTCTTGCAGGTCTCACGAAGGCTTCGAAAACACGCTTGTGGCTCATGTTGGTGCTCGCGTCACTGCTTGGCAAGATCTTGGCAAAGAAAGGCGGCATCAGGGTTTAATATCAAGGTTTCAGAATACGATAACAGTTTATAGCAAGAACAGGGAAAGGACCCCGAAGAGAAAATCTAGCTTACTCGGTAGGTTTGCTTTGGGTTGTGGGGTAAGAAAGTCTAAAGTTGAGTATCAGAACATCTGACTTACTTACACCTCGGATTCGACAAGTATTAATAAGTATTCTCTCGTACTCCTAAGAAGATCGCGGAAATACGGAGTAAGGAAGGGGAATGCAGCCAAGTACTTGTATTCTATGCCATGCCCATGCCATGCCACTTCATCCCCGCACACGTGACTGAGCTACCCCTCCTCAGACAACAAGTGTAATTGACGATTCAAGTGTAATTGACGATCATCTCATTGCCTTCTCTCATCTTTCAGATTTCTCAAATTTCCTTCTTGTATTCTCCTTTCTTTGGCCCTGTCATACGACTCAAGGGAAACACGTAAATGCGCAAAGTCGCGCCTTCCCAATACAACAACCTCACCTGATTATCTGCACATCAACAGCAGATACCTCTATACATCCATCACTTCTTCAACCTCAACCCTCGCCTTTAAACCCAAACCCATATTCCCACATCCCCAAAAACCCAAATCAAACAACCATCCCCCAAAATGACAACCCCACCCACAGACCCCAAAATCCTCTCCTCGCGCCTCGCCAACAAAGTAGCCATCGTAACCGGCGGCGGCTCCGGCTTCGGCGAAGCAATCGCCAAGCGTTTCGCCGAAGAAGGCTGCAAGGTAATCGTCGCGGATCTGGATCCCGTCGGCGGCGAACGAGTAGCGACGTACCATGAGCACAGCATGCATTTCGTCAAGATGAATGTTGCGCTGGAGGCGGATTGGGAGGCGGTGGTGGAGAATACGCTGGGCAGGTGGGGCAGGATTGATGTTGTGGTTAATAATGCTGGGACGAGTTATAGGAATAAGGTGAGCTTGCTTGTGTTCTCTGGTTTTTGGAGAAGTGGTGGTGCGGGGAGTGGGTGTGTGAAGGAGGGGGAGGGAAGGGAGAGAACTGGGCTGACGGAGGGAAATAGCCAACGGCTGAAGTGACGGAAGATGAATTCGACAAAGTGTTCGCTGTGAACGTCAAGTCGATCTTCCATTCTGTTCGTCATGTTGTCCCCAATATGATTAATCAAGGCGAGGGTGGGAGCATTATCAACATTGCCTCAATCGGTGCTACTAGACCAAGACCGGGACTCGTCTGGTACAATGCTAGCAAAGCTGCTGTTACAAACGTAAGTACCTCCGACCAAAATTGAGGATTGCTTGCTGATGTCCGGGAAGGCAACGAAAGGACTAGCTTCTGAATACGGCGAAAAGCAAATTCGTATCAACAGCATTTGCCCCCTTCTTTCGGGCACCGGATTGTGAGTTTTTGTTGTTTTGTAGACTTTCTTAGCTGACCATTAGATAGATTTGAAACTTTCGTAGGCGTACCATACACGCCCGAAAACGTCAAGAAGTTCATCGGTGCCGTTCCCCTAGGACGTCTCACGGACCCGGCTGATATTGCCAACTACTGTCTATTCCTGGCGAGTGATGAGGCGAAATTCATTACGGGAACTTGTTTGGAGATTGATGGTGGGAAGGGGATTTAACGTTGAGGGAGAAGATTGGGTGTGTAGTAGAAAAGGATCAGAAATGACTTATGACGATAATTAAAAGCACAAGTGGGGCACTGTGCATTGTACGTATGAATAGCTCAAATGCAGAACTCTTCCTCTCAATTTTGTGGCTTTTGAAGCGTGTGAAAACAGGAGATCATGAGGTCTCACTGCCTCCGCTTGGAAGTCAAACGCAGAGGGGAAGAAGATGAAAGAGCAAATGGTAAAAGTAAGTCATAGGAAATCTGGTTAAGGGTATTGAAAGAGGCATTTCTTCGCAAGCCTGCTACCCAAACCATGACATCCCACATCTAACCATATCCTCCAGTGGAGTAATCTCTGCTCAAGGTGAGCATTTTCCCCGTCACTGTTCCAATCAGCCCTGAAGTTCCACCCATGATCCTATGAATCTAGCTTCCAGATCCGAAGTCGCCTGCTTTGATTTTTTCGAAAGCTGCAACCATGTCTTTCTTAATCGATGCTCTTGTTGGAGGAGGATATATGCCCGGCATTAACCAGTAACTGTTGGGATCCAGATCTTCATTTCCCCCTATCAGCAATACGTATCTAACAATGACAGATCCTACATCTTCAGTCGTTGTCCCTGGGCTTGCCGCTATTCCGGCCGCTTCACACGCTAGCAATACGCCGTATCTCTTGAAGGGACTGTTGGTCCATTCGGGATGGGGGGGTATATAGTCGAATGGCAAGAAAGCATAGCTGTAGGAATAGACAGGCTCTTTTGCCATCCATAGAAGGCCATCAGCTGAAGGTTTGAAGCCCTGGCGCAGAATAGGAAGCAAGGAATACAATTTGGTGCCATGAAAGAGAAGTTTTGAATTGAAGTTGCTTGTTTTCATTCGGGCGTCGAAGGCTGCCTGTAATTCTGGAACATGTTTGGTCACGATGAATTGATGAATATACGCAGGCAAGCCTGGGATCTTCAAACTTCCAGTAGCAGGTACAATATCATGTCCGAATGTACGACAGATCCAACGGAGCATCTCTTGCGCTAGTACGGCCGGAGCTTCAAGCGCTGTAGTCAACTCGCCTGCAGTCTTGAAATGTGGGATCTCGTTCAAGCGTTCTCGCATGGTTGCTGCTGACTCGACAGGTACAGGGCATTCAGGCATTTGCGTGTCATCGACGTAATCAACACCAGCGAAGATCATCGTGATCAAAAGGTTGACCACGGTATGGTCTGGTTGTTTTGAGTTTGCGGGCCCCGAATTTGCCATGGCAGTGTCAGCGCCAGGATCTAGCTCAGAACCAGCTTCACGCATATTGTCAAACCTAGGGTCCTATCGTTAGCACAACCCCAATGTGTCTCCCATGATGGGCCGGCATACTTATATTCTATCAAAGCCTGCACACACTTCCACTTGGTGTTTTTAGCAGCCAAGCCCCACTCCACAAATTCATCCTCAAATTCTCCTGCGGGTTTTCGGCACCATACAGTGATGGTTGCCAAATCCGAAGGATCGGGGTCTACATTTGCGTCAAGATATCCCAGTTTGTGAAGAGCCCAAAGCGCTTGAAGGTCCGCCTTGAGTGCTGTCTTTGAGAAACCGATGTTGAGTTTATCTAGTTCTTCCTTGAGATGGTACACCTTGAGGGTGGCGAGATCAGCCAGCTTATCGTCATGCTCTGAGTCCGAAGGCATGATGGGTAGGCGGAGAGATGTCGATATGAAAATCCGAGCTAACCTGATTGTATTGAGGAGGATGTTTTCCGTGTTGGAAAAGAAGGTCAAACTGCAAGGTGAGGATTAATCACCTTAAGTAGTAAATAACATATGTAGTGCTGTCTAGAAAAGCCTGCGAGTATCATAGGGAACATTCGATCTGTTTCATCTATGCTTCCATCTTGCTGTTCAACAATGAAAGTACAACACGACCTTCTTCGCCATGGTTCTCGGGTGAACGCAGGTTACGAGTGGGCAAACAAAGATCGAATACAGAAGACCCAGAGAGATGAGACATCGCCAGAACTTGCCGAGACGGTCAAACACCACTGGAGTATTGAAGAAGGATAGGAAGATCAGATGGAACTAGTAGACCTGACAAAATACCATATTCCCAGGTTGCACAGAACACTTCTTTCGCCAAACATGGTCTTCGACTTCATGGGAGTCAGCACGGCAAGTTTGAGCCTCTCAGTGGAAGACGAAAGAAATGAACTGGAGCTTGAGTAACCTCAGACGAGTGACCTCGCAGCAGGGCAGGGTACTCGTGCTCGCGCAAGTTTAGCATACATGCTGCTATAAAAGTTCGCGCTGCAGAATCCATGAGCCCTACAAACTTCTCTCTTGTGCCTTGTCTGGAGGTTGTAATCTCGATAACTTCGAAGTCTAATGCTGCAATTCGAAGAATAGCACTAGCTAGTCTTTGAAATGTAAGATCATTATAACGATTTCGAAGGAGGTGGCGCCACTGGTGATTGAAGTCATTTGATAATTGGCGTGTGAAAGCTTTATTCCATTCCGGAGCATGGAGATCGGGATTCCAGTGCGGTGGCGAGAAAGTTATATTCGCATCAAGACTTGGTGAGCGAGGCGGGTCACAGGGCTCGAAGTCATTAAATTGACGGGAGCATGTTGCTGCAGGTGAGAAAGTTGAAGGCGACCACATCTTTCGGCTTTATAGAAGAGGAGCAGATCATTATCGATATCAAAGGTCCAGACCGATTCATAGTAGCATTGTCGACTGTCGCCGTAGGGATAGATCGTATCATACGCGTGCTGCCATCTTAAACGGAGGCCCTGATTGATCGCGTCGTGGAGTCTGGAATATGTTGCATAATCAGCTTTTCATTTTGAGCGAAGCAGGGCCTTTTGGAGTTGGCTACCTTTGGATACTTGATTGAAAATTCGTGGAAGTAATATGAAACTGTCGGCATCGTTCATGCTCTTCCTGAACCCAAGGTAAATTATCCATGTAATACGTGTGTGAGAACAGTGTAGAAGTTTGGCTTGAGGCAAACGAACCTTTCTAAACAACGTAAAAAAGAGACCCCATTGTTTGAAAGTTCGAAGAAGAAGGAAGGTACTGTGGTGGGTGAGAGATGATAATGGAAGATGTACAGAGTCAAACTCACTAATAGAGACAGCGGTTTACTGTAGTTATCAGATTAGGATGATGAGCTGTTAGATGGGGCAAGAACATTTGTGCCATGGGTGGTTACAGTAGCACTTGCATTCGCCATGAAGAGTATAAGAAATATATGTACTTGAATGTACTTCTACGGTGTGTTGATTTGAATTTGAATGAAAGAAGGAACATCTCCATCTCGCGTGGAAAAACCACTTCCAAAAGTGGCGCGTCTCACGATCCACATCGCGTCTCCCTCAAACAACCAAAAATGCCATGGCCACCATAAAAGCCATTGAAGACCGGACGGTATGCCCGAAATATCATCTTTTAGATAGAATCCTACTGACAATACACAGGTCCATCAAATTCAGTCCGGTCAGGTCATTGTTGATTTGTGTTCCGTCGTCAAGGAGCTGGTGGAGAACAGTCTGGATGCTGGCGCAACGAGTATTGGTAAACCAATCTCACCTGCAAGGCAGAAGTGTAGATGCTGACTCCGAATAATAGATGTGCGCTTCAAAAATCAAGGCCTGGAGTCTATCGAGGTGCAGGATAATGGCGATGGCATTTCCCCGAACAATTACGAGACATTGGCCCTCAAACACCATACCTCGAAGCTCTCCACGTATTCGGACCTAACGACTCTACAAACCTTTGGTTTCCGCGGCGAAGCCTTATCCTCTCTTTGTGCGCTGTCCAAGTTCTCTGTGATAACATGCAGGGGAGCCGATGCGCCAAAGGGCACAAAGTTGGAGTTCGAGGTCTCCGGGAAGCTGAAGGGAACGAGTGTGGTAGCAGCGCAGAAGGGAACCACTGTGTCGGTCGAAACCATCTTCAGTAATCTTCCAGTCCGAAGAAGGGAACTGGAACGAAACATAAAGCGAGAATGGGGTCGAGTTGTGGGTGTTCTTGGTCAATATGCATGTATTCAGACGGGCATCAAGTTCTCTGTCTCGCAACAAGCCGGAAAGGGAAAGAAGACCACTGTCTTTTCTACAAAGGGCAATCAAACTACAAGGGAGAATATTGTCAATGTTTTCGGGGCCAAGACGCTTACGGCATTAGTACCATTGGACTTGGATCTGGAGTTGGAGCCTACCAGTGCTCCCAGCCAGAGATGGAGCACACAGGAGGATGGCGAGAAGAAGGATATACGAATCGTTGGACACATTTCACGGCCAGCTTCTGGTGAAGGGAGGCAGACTCCGGACCGACAGATGTTCTTCGTAAATGCCAGGCCTTGTGGACTGCCACAAGTAGCAAAAGCCTTCAATGAGGTCTACAAGGCATACAATGGCTCTCAATCGCCTTTCATATTTGCCAATATTGAACTAGACACCCACATGTATGATGTCAACGTCAGTCCCGATAAGCGGACGATCTTATTACATGATCAAACGCGTATGCTAGAGAACCTCAAGGAAGCTCTTACTGCGCTATTCGAATCTCAAGACTACACCGTGCCTATATCCCAGCTACCGGCACAGAAACAACCCTCATACAAGCAGTTGACAATCAGTCGAGAGAACACCATCCCTCCGAAGCCACAGCAGGCTCCATCTCAGGCTACAGAAGCGGAAGAGTCCGAGGATGGCTCAAAGAACTCCAAGCGGCAGTCGAGTATCGATGACGACGAGGAACCAAGCGGGCCATCGAAACAAAAGCCTAGGGGCGCTGCTGCCTCTCGAGATTCTATGAGTCGAGATGGACAAGCTGTGAATTTGATATCAAATTGGCTTGGAAAAAAGGCACAGGATCGTAGCGAGGAAACAGCTAAAGCACTTGGGCTTCCCCCAAAGATTCCAGAAGGTCTTTCGAAAGACAAGCGGAGTCTTATTGAGAAATTGAAAAAAGAGGGCGGGCAAGCGCAAGTATCGGATGATATATCCGAAGAACCTGAGAGCTCAGTGGAGACCACTCAAGCATCTCATGCTGAACCTTCATATAAACCACCGTTGCCTGTATTGGACTTCAATCAAAGAATCGCTGAATTGCATAAGCAGCATCATCCACCAGCCTCTGAGGCAGATGATGTTAACATGGAACCACCAATACCGGCCCTTGTGTCTCCTTCAAAATCGCCCCCTTCATTGTCAAGTCGATTCTCTAACAGTGGGAGGCCCAACCGAGCTCCTGCTGAGATGGCAACGATTACTATTGGGGAACACACCGTGACTAGTTCAATAGGAACGCCATGCCCCAAAAGAGCCCGAACCGATATGCTGAGTACGACTCGTAGCACAAAGCGCAACGTCGCAGCAGAAACCCCTAAGCCATCATTTGGAAATCGCTTGAGCCAGCGTTTTGGAGCTCCTGGAACAGCTCAACGATCACCAGCCAATGAAGATGGCGAGGAGGAGGGCGGCGAGGGGGGGGACGGCGAGGAGGAGGAGGATAATGGTGGCAGTGAAGCTGGAGAAAGTCAAGGTACTCCAGAAGAAGTTGAGAGTCCAACACTCTTTGTAGAGGATAGGTTCGACGAAGGCCAGCAAGCTCAGCCAGAGACTGATGATATTACGGAGGAAGGCGAGGAAGGTGATTCCGAAGTACTTAATTCTGCCGATCCTGAAGATGAGGATTACCTTGAAGAGGGTGAGAAGAAAGCTCGTGAGGACGCCAAAGTCCAGGAAATGATACAGGCCGCAGAGGATGCTGCTCTGTTGCCTTCCCAGGAAAACGTTCTGCGAGCTAAAGGTCTACTCAAGGGAGGGTCTAAAAAGAAGGATTCCACCTTCAACCTTGTCAAACCTATGGATGTCAGCTACTCAACAATTAAACAACAATTTCACGCATCAAACCAAATTTTATCGACATTACATGACGCAACCACTGCAAAAGAAGAAGACGAAGCTCTAGATTCCGAAAAAGCGGAGGAAAAACTGTCCCTCACCATCTCCAAGACCGACTTTGCCAAAATGAAGATCATAGGGCAATTCAACCTGGGCTTCATACTTGCTTCTCGAGCTTCAAATGCGAAGAAAGACGAAGTCTCAGTTGCGGATGATTTGTTCATCATAGACCAACACGCCTCGGACGAAAAGTACAACTTCGAGCGTTTGCAAGAAACAACCATCGTCCAATCCCAGCGCCTCGTCTACCCTAAAACTCTCGACCTCACAGCTCTTGAAGAAGAAATCGTCCTCGAAAATCTCAAAGCTCTCGAGACAAACGGCTTCATCGTGACCGTCGATGAATCTGGGGAATCGCCAGTTGGACAACGCTGCCAGCTCGTCGCCCTACCCCTGTCCCGCGAAACTACATTCTCTCTTGAAGACCTCGACGAGCTCTTGGCGATACTGACGGAGCATCCGCCTGGTTCGGTCCCGAGACCGAGTAAGGTGCGGAAGATGTTCGCGATGCGGGCTTGTAGGAGTAGTATCATGATTGGGAAAACGCTCACAGGAAAGCAGATGGAGAAGGTGGTTAGGCATATGGGCGAAATTGACAAGCCGTGGAATTGCCCGCATGGAAGACCTACGATGCGGCATCTTTGTGGCTTGGGCGTGTGGGACGAGCTTGGTTGGACTGAGGGTGATGAGCCGGATGGGGAGAAAGCAGTAAGGACAGATTGGGCGGGTTATATTAGGGCGCAAAGGGATGAAATCGAGGAGTAAATATTGGAGGGTCAGGAGTTTCGGACACTGATTCTGTATTTTCATTGATCATCTAGTACAAAATACCCCTTACTAAGATACCCAACCGCTAGTATAATCAGAACGCTCATTTACTGTCTTCATTTACCCGCAACCCTATTTCCAATATACGCCAAACAAAAATCCCAACAATCCTTTCAAGCAAAACGTAAAAATCACCTATATCCCGCTAACCTTCCTAAACCTCGTTCCCCACCCCTTACCCCCCATCCCCTCCTCAGCAACCTTCCCACTAACCTCTCTCCCCCTCGCCGGCCCCCTCGAAAAGTCATTCCCACTGGACACCTGTCTAGTCCCCCTTCCACCCACAATAACCGGCGGCGTACCAGGTTTCAGATCCCCGTAATACCGTGCATGGAATTCCTTTTGCCGATTCTGATCCGCAATATCTCCACTGACTCTGTTACTGCTAATCTCCGAAAGTGGCGAATCCGTATTCCGCAATGGAAACGGAGTATTGTGCCTTGGTGTAGGCGGGTTGCTTTCAAGTGGGTTGGGCAAGTCGTCTGAGAGAGGAACAGGTGCGTATGTTCCCTTTCGAGGGGAAGAAGGTTTCGAGCGTGATTTTGTGAGGGAGTCGGATGTATACCATACTTCTGAGGTTTTAGAAACGGGGTGCCTGGGTGGTGTTGAGCCGGTTTGATAGAGGGGGCTTTCGGTGTATGAGCCTCGTTTTGGGGCGTTGTAGTTGTAGGATTGGCGCTTTAGGTCTGCTGCGACTGAGGATCGGGGAGAATCCATTTGGTATTGACGGCTAGGGAAATCTGAGAGGGCGCGCGCGAGGGAGGAGGGGTTGATTTGTAGGTGTTGAAGGAGTCGGTTGATTGCGTCCTCGTGTGGAAGAAGGGAACTGTTGGCGGACGAGAGAGGTCTTCGTAGGGTGCGCCGGAGGAACGTTTGCTTTCAAAGGCCGACAAGCGCTTTTCTCTTTCGCTGAGGGTTGTGGCTACGGACATGGAGGATTTGTTGCGCTTGTGGCGGGATGTGAGATTGTCTTCCAGTGGGTTCATGTCGGGTGGTAACTTGGTGATTTTGCGGAAGATGACGGCAAGATAGAGTGAGTCGGCCAGAGATACTAGATGTAACCCCCCACCAACTGTGGCTAGATAGAAGACTATTTTGGAGAAGACTGGCGTAAGATCTTGATTTTCTAAGATAACGTTCCATGTGTCGTGCTTCGTGTTGGCTACCAGAGCGCTGAAGGCATAGAAAGGTACAATAGATACGTCAAAGAAGGCAGCAAATAGCATGTATGACGCCGAAGTTCCGGGCGTCCTTGCGTGGGGTTTTCGGCTCAGGTGGTATACACCATAAACAGTGTGAAGTATGGCAACGCCAGGCTAAAAAATGTCAATAAAGGTCCATGAGGGGCATTCAAGGATATGTAGATAACCCACCACAATGCGCATAATCCAGCCCGTCGCTGCATCCATCCCTCTGAGTAAGATCAAGAAGACCAGTAGTCCAATTGCGCATAGTATTTCAAAGCATCTCAACACCAATTGAAATATCCTCATCCACTTGACCCATTTCTTAACTGAGGGGTTCATCGGTTTCGCGTTGATGTTTCCATATGGAACAATTAGGTAGGAACTAAGCAATTATTAGCAGATCCTTGATCGAAACACCGAAAGACATACTCTGGATGTTTATTAAAAGAAACCAGAGGCCCGTCTGGTTTTGGTCGCGGGGGTTTTGACTGAAAGCTTGCGCGCGAGACAGCTTTAGGATCGAAATCTCTATAGGGACTTCGTGGACCATCCGATTTGACGGGATTATAGAGAAAAGGAGGTTCGACGCCCATTGTAAGAGAAGAGAAAAGCGCAATGGCAAGCCTGGCTGGGGTTTATCAAAAGATTCTCACTGGAATGTGGTGTTCCTCGAATAAGGGCAAGGGAGGGAGCTAGTACTGTAATCGAAGAAAACAAAACAGCGTTGTCCAGGGCAACCAGCGCTTATCGAAGATAAAGCTACGCGCTACGGTCCGTTATCTTGAGATTCTTCAAATGACGTTGGAGGTACAGAATCATGAATGTTTCCAGACCTTGGGTTTGCACACAATGTGCTAGGTCTCTGATAAGAAGGGCCAACTTGGTCCCTCGCGCAACATTTTCCCCGGCACAGCGACGAGGATATACTATCCACCCCATCGCCCATGATGGAAGACCGTTCCGAATGGCCATCATCGGGTCAGGCCCGTCTGGGTTCTATACTTCGTATAAGATAATGTCGAATATTGACAATGCTGTCGTTGACATGTATGAGCAACTGCCAGTGCCATTTGGGTTGGTAAGGTTTGGCGTTGCGCCGGATCATCCTAATGTCAAGGTAGAGCGTTCCTCCTGAAGAATTATAGAGCTTGCAGCTAACCGTTTTGGTAGAGATGCCAGGAGAAGTTCCAGGAAGTCGCAGAATCACCTCGATTCAACTTTGTCGGTAACATCTCGATTGGGGATGGACCCGGAGAATTACCTTTGGAAACTCTTTCGCCACACTACGATGCCATTTGTTTTGCTTACGGAGCATCCAAAGACCGGACGTTAGGCATTCCTGGGGAAAATACTTTGAAAGGCATATATTCTGCTCGAGCTTTTGTTGGGTGGTACAACGGTCTCCCGGAATACTCTGATCTAGCCCCAGATCTTACACAAGGAGAAGAGGCTATCATTGTTGGTCAAGGAAATGTGGCATTGGATGTTGCACGGTTTCTTTTGGAAGATGTAGATGTTCTACGGAAGACGGATATTACGGAGCATGCTTTGGAAGTATTGAGCAAGAGTAGAGTTAAGAGAGTCAGAGTTGTGGGACGAAGAGGTCCTCGACAGGTTTGTCGCTTGGACTATACATTATATTATCCCCGAAGCTAACTGTTTGCTCAGGCTGCCTTTACAATCAAGGAAATTCGAGAGCTAATCGATCTTCGCAATGTTGCATTTAATCCAGTCGACGATTCTTTGATTCCAGAGGATATCTCCCATATACCAAGACCAAAGCGCCGGATATTAGAGCTCCTGAGGAAAGGCGGCACTACATCAGTTTCAGAAGCTCCCAAATCATGGTCTCTAGATTTTTGTTTATCCCCAAAATCGTTCAACTCAAATCCACAATTTGCTGGTCGAATAGGCAGCTTGTCTTTTGCGAAAACAACCCTCGACCCAGGACCATTTGAGCGAGAGGCTAAAGCAGTGGAGACTGGAGAAATCGTCGACTTTCCCGCATCTCTGGCTTTCCGCTCAATAGGCTACAAGTCTGAAGCTCTTCCGGGTTTCGAGAAGCTAGGCATTCCATTTAATAATCAACAGGGGCTTGTTCCGAATGACGGCGAAGGGCGTATTATTCCGGATACAGACGAGAGATTCGTCTCCGCCCTGCCAGGCATGTACTGTGCTGGCTGGGTGAAGAATGGCCCTACTGGTGTTATTGCCAGTACTATGACGGATGCATTTTCAACGGCAGATGCCATTGCTAAGGATTGGCACTTGACTGACTGGCCTTTTCTTGGGGACCTACCCGAGGGCAACGTTTCTGGATTAGGATGGGAAGGTGTGAAAGCTGCAGCTGAGAAGAGAGGTTGCAGGAGAGTTAGCTGGGACAATTGGAAGAAAATCGATGCTGCAGAGCAGGAGAGAGGTCAAACAAAGGGCAAGGTAAGAGAGAAATTCACGAAAATAGATGACATGCTCGCGGTTCTGGACTAGAAGGCCCAAGAATGTTAAGATCATAACATGTACTGTACATTATTGCTTGAGCTTCTCAGTGAGCTCCGGCACCTTATCAAAAAGATCTCCCACAAGTCCAATATCAGCGACCTGGAAGATTGGTGCATCGGCGTCCTTGTTAATAGCTGCAATGACCTTGCTGTCCTTCATGCCTGCCAAATGCTGAATAGCTCCTGAGATACCTGCACAAAGGTACAATTGAGGTGCCACAACCTTTCCGGTTTGTCCAACTTGCAAGCTGTTATCAGCGTATCCACTGTCAACAGCCGCTCTTGAAGCTCCGACAGCTGCTCCTAATGCATCAGCCAGTGGCAACATAATCCTGTCAAAATCCTCCTTGGACTTTAATCCTCGGCCACCGGAGACAACCTTCCCAGCCGTTGCCAAATCAGGTCTATCTGACTTGGCAAGGTTTTCCGAAACCCACTCCGTTGTGCATTCTGCCTTAGGATCTACTCCGTCCTCAATAGATGCGGATCCACCCTCGGCCTCAGCGGCAGCAAATGCGGTACCTCTGATTGTGATGATCTTGATATCGTCGGATGATTCGACAGTTGCAATGGCATTACCGGCGTAGACAGGTCGTACGAAAGTCTTTTCATCTTCGATTGCTGTAATGTCGGATATTTGCTGGACGTCTAATAGTGCCGCAACGCGGGGCATTAAGCTCTTGCCAAACGCAGTGTGGCCCGCAATGATATGTGTAAAACCGCCCTTCTTGATATTTTCTACGAGTAACGGGGCGTAATTTTCTGGGAGTCCCTATATGAGTATCAATAACTGCAAGTCTTGTAAGATAATAAGACTCCATACCTTGTCATACGCAGCATTATCCACCGCAATGATCTTCTCAATTCCACCAACTTTCGCTGCCTCCTCTGCCACAGCTTTGATGTTTCCTCCAGCAACAAAACCAATGATCGACCCTCCCAGCATTTGCGCAGCAGTCACTGCACCGAGTGACCCATGGTTGAGTTTGCCGTTCTTTTGCTCTAGAACCGCAAGCGACGATAACAGCCGTGCAAGTGCGGAGAGAGAGGCAACAGGCGTAGGACCAGTTCTTCGCCTCAATTGAGTGCGCGCCTGGCGCAGTACAGAGTGACTTGCTCGTGGAATCATCGTGACGGGGCGAAAAGGTTGAAGATACTATCAATCAACCTCCATCCGCCGTGGGGATCTTTATATCATGAAGCCCGAGCCCGAGGTAGAGCGGCAAATGATACACACACCCCATCTCTGAGGTGGACACATCACGTGAGCTGTGAGGCACCAAGGCAGCCATAATTTAGAGGATTTCTGATCGCGACTTGAAGCTCTTCGCGACTCCCAGATGTCAATCGTCAAATAGATCCAAATACGCGCCTCAACGTCAAGACCATCGTCAACGTCCCGCGCATTGGCCTGCAACTGGTCATACGAAGGCTTTTTCGCCCATACTACGCGCATGAAATATCCCCGACCAATTTTGGCCATCTAAGCACCTCTTGCGCAAAGGCGAAGAGCCAACTAGGGTACGAACAGCAGTTTGCGACAAGTTGCATTGCTTAGGACCACGACCTTGTCAGATATGGACGACGAATCTTTGAATTTTGGCTCGGACGCCGCGGGTGCCACACCGGGAAGCAACTCGATTCTTGCACAGCCGCCGTTGCCAGCAGAAACCGGATCGGGCGAGGAGGGTAGCTCTGGTGGACAAGTCCCTGAATGTTTGTTTTTCCCATACTTGCAATTGACATAACTGACAAGACCTAGCTGTCGATGTTTCCATGGCTGAAAGCGGTGCTGATACGTCTTCAGCGCCTATAAACAAGAATGATACCTCTACCACAACACCAGCTGTTGTTTCTGACAACCCCCTAGACGCTCCCCACGCCCCTCGACGGGAAGGTGACGAGGTCAAAGATGAAGAGATGGCAGATACTCAGGGCGAGGTAAAACAGAGCCAAGAGCTTTCCGCACAAGGTGAAGACGGCGCCGCTGTAGGAACAGAAGAACAGGCGGAGAAGACAAAAGCGTCTATCGAGTCATCCGCAAGGGAACACCTCATCTCTCAATCACACTCTATCATTCTTCCTAGTTACAGCACTTGGTTTGATATGAATAAGATTAACGACGCTGAGCGAAAAGCACTACCAGAGTTCTTCAACAACCGCAACCGCAGCAAAACACCCGCTGTTTACAAAGACTACCGGGATTTTATGATTAATACGTACCGACTCAATCCAATCGAGTATCTCACCGTCACTGCCTGTCGACGAAATCTTGCAGGCGATGTGTGCGCTATAATGCGGGTACATTCTTTCCTTGAACAATGGGGTCTCATAAACTACCAGGTAATTAATATATATAATCCTTACTTCCATGTAAGTCTTTTGGGCCAAACTTACGAAAATCAGGTTGATGCGGACCATAGGCCATCAAACGTAGGGCCACCATTCACTGGCCATTTCAAAGTTATCTGTGATACTCCTCGAGGTCTCCAACCGTGGCAGCCGCATACGGATTCTGTAGTGAAGCAGGGTAGGCCCAATGCAAATACTGATGAAAAGGCTACCGCGGGGAAAACCCCGAAGACTGATCTCAACCTTGAAATCGGCCGGAACATCTATGAACCCACGGCAAGGGACGGCAAGCTGAAAGCCACGGCAACGACCGAGAAGCAAGCCAATGGAGACGGCCCTGCAACCAACGGATCATCACCTAAGTCTATCGAAGATCTTGTAAAGCCATCGATTCCAAAGATCAACTGCTTCTCTTGTGGTATCGATTGCACTCGTGTTCACTATCACAATGGTAAAATAATCGATTCTACACCTGGCAAAAACAAGCACAATCTCTGCCCGAACTGCTTTGCTGAAGGACGAATGCCACAAAACCAACAACAAATGCATTACACCAAGACTGAGAACCCAACATATACAGGCATTCCTGATCGAGAAGCACCCTGGAGTGATGGTGAGGTCCTTCGCCTTCTCGAGGCTTTGGAGAGAAATGATGATGATTGGACGGAGGTCGCGGAATACGTCGGAACTAGAACCAAGGAAGAGTGCGTGGTCAAGTTTCTGCAATTTGAGATTGAAGACAAGTATTTAGACGCGGAGCCTATCGATTCGCTTGGAATTGGCATGCTAGGCCCCGAAGGCGGCCATCTCCCTTTCAGCCAGGCCGACAACCCTGTCATGTCTGTCATTGGCTTCCTCGCTGGTATCTCTCAACCTAGTGTGACTGCGGCGGCTGCTAACAAGACGGTTGAGGCGATGAAGCAAAGCCTCCGGAATCAACTCGAGAAACCTAAATTGTCCGAGAAGGGGAAAGAGAAGGACACTTCTGATTCGATGGAGATTGACATTAGACACGATGTCACAACCACGACCACGACGACCACATCCCATTCCCAACTTGCTACAGTCCCACTTGCAACCGTTGCCGCTCGGGCTGGTGGCCTTGCATCGCACGAAGAACGAGAGATGACACGCCTAGTCTCCGCCACCGTGAATGCCGAACTCCAGAAGATAGAACTGAAGCTTAAGCAATTTGCCGAGATGGATGAGATTATACAATCGGAGCGTCGAGAGCTGGAACGAGGTCGCCAACAGCTGTTCCTAGATCGCCTAGCCTTCAAAAAGCGCGTTAAGGACGTTCAGGAGGGTCTGAAGGCTGCATCTACGATCGGAGGAGACGAAGCAATTAGACTGGCACAGAATGTGATGACCGGCAGCGAGAAGCTGGCATTCAATGGCGTTACGCCAGCCGCGGACAGTGTGCAGCCGCTGAGCGCGAATGGGCAAATAAAGAGCTACGACATTTGAAAATGCTATTAGGGATTTGTGAGAATGAATGCACGGGGTGAAGGGAGGGGAGCAGTGTAATCAAATCTGGCGTACTGGGGTTGAATATGGATGCATGATTGCGAAAAATCTCGAATGCGGCGCGCACCAAGATTTTTTTTTTTGTTACGAGTATGCGTCTACCTGTATTTGCGGACCTCCTTCTATTACGCTTTTCGGATGTGTGGAGGAGAATGATGACTTCTGGGGCTTTTTTCAATATGTATTCCTGGGATTAAATGAAATGCAAAGGGAAGAAAGGTCACTCGGAATATTTGCTAGAGCCTTCGGGAGTCTGGTTTTGACTGTTTGAACTTTTTATTGCGCACTTTGGTACCTAGCCACTCTTCTTCCTGTTCCTCACGGCTAGTTGCCTCTTCTTACCACCCTTCCCCTTCCCCTTTACACTCCTCACCCTAGCTTCTCGATACCTTGGTCTACGAATTCTCAACATCAGCATTGCACAACGGAGAACGTTGGGAGTGTTCAATGTCTCAAACCCTGAGAAAAGAAAAGTAACCCCTCGAAGGGTCTGGAATGTAAAATTCATACCTCGTACTCCGGACTCGGAGATCATAGACCTTGCGTGGTGTCGCTGGGACGGATGATGCGGGTGTGATTTCGCGGGTTGGAGGGTCGGGGAGCGTTGTTGCGATGAAGCGGAGGAGTTTTGGTTTGGGTTTTGGTTTGGTGTTGGTGTTGGCGTTGGCGATGGCTGTGAGGTTTTTGGAGTCAGTGCTGGGTGATGTTGCGGAGATCTGGGGATTTTGTGGATGGAAGGGAGGGGAGGGGAGGGGAGGGGAGGGGGCTAGGTGGGGTCTTACCCAGCGCACGCGCCCTTGTTGTAATCATCTTTTTGTGGATGTTATGTGAGTCAAGTTTTAGAGTGCTGGTAAGGGGTTGAATGTCGAATGTCGTGAGCAGATGTTTGGATTGCTGTTTGGGAACTTGGAGAGGGAGAAGGAGGTGTTTTTTTGGCGGGGGGGATGGAGAGGACATTTAGATATAGAAGATATGCGTGGTGAGATGAGAATCAATAGGCCTGGCTTGGTATTATTGTTTCGTTTGATGGGAGTGAATTGGCTATTGTCACGTAGGGAGGAAAGAGGATAAGGTGGTGAATCGATGTGCTTCCTATTGTGAAGAGTAGCGAGATAATAGGAGTATATTTTGGAGTTTTAATATGTCGAGAAGTGAATTGTGACAACGATTATTGCTTAATCTCCTTGTTCTATTTCGGTATCAACTTGCTGTTCTGAGATCTCGGACTCGCCAGATACAGAACCCTCGTCATCATCTAATTGCTCTTCATCAGACGGTTCTGAATTGCTATCAGCGGCCTCGTGCTCTCCATCACTCTCAACCACAAGCCGTTCCGACCCATCTCCCTCGCTCTCCTCACTATCATCACTGTCCACATCAGCAACACCTCTCTCCTCTTTACGTCTCGCACGCCTGGATTTCCTCCACCGGTTCTCCCTAAACGCCTCCTCGGGAACCGGCTCCTTGAATACCTCCCATGCGCTCATGGCTTCAATCTCTTCCCTCCAATCCTCCCTATCTCTAGTCTGCCTTACGCCCTTGGATAGCTCATTTTCATCCACCAATTCGTCCTTGATGATCTCATCGGGCGGTTCTTGCTCCAAGATCTTCCAAAGCTCGATCTCTTCGGCCTTGCTGGCGCGCATGTCGTAGGCTTCGGCTACTGCTTCTTCAGCGTAGAGGGCTGCTAGGTGTGCACGGGTGCGGTTTTGCGCCCGCTCTGGGAGGTTCGAGGAGTCGGTTTCGTAGCCTGAGGTGGGGAGGTCCATGTCGTTTTCATCTTCTGATGTTTCGTCTGACCTGGACTCCGAGGATGAGTGTGATGGGTCATCGGCTGGGCGGCTGATGGAGCGAGAGCGAGAGCGTGAGCGTGAGCGTGAGCGTGAGCGGAAATATTCTGCAGATTGCAGTTCTGATTCAACTTCGTCATATGACATAGCTACATCTTCGTCGTCTGGAGAATCGTCGCTCACAACCCGTAGCTTGTTCCTTCTAGCAGCTTTCACCCAGAACTCGTTGCTGTCCCCCTTCATTTTAAGAATGGAAACAGCTGCTTCCACATCATCGGGTTTGACTTCTGCATGTTTGACCTTCTTAGACCTCGTGGCCTTTTCCCGTGACATGGCGCAGAAGAGTGTAGTTTGAAGCAACCGCTTCGTATAATTAAAAGCAAGAGAGTGGAAATCTTCAAACGCCGTTGCCCGAATGGCTGGCTGTTCTCCCTTCTCAGCCAAGTCTTGCCAATTATCATCAACATCAGAATTCATGAAAACTTGACTTGAGAGTTCCAGCCAATTCCTGAGATTGAACAGGTTGGTTGCCGGAAGTACTTGGTCGATAGCTGCTTCCCCTTCGCCGCCTCGTCGATATTTGTCTAATCGACGAGCAACAGTTTCCGTGACAAGCCATGTATCTCCCCATTTCGCCTTTTCCACCTTCTCTTCATGAAGCTCTTGGCGGGAAGCAAAAGAATCTCCTGCTTTTTCTAACGCTGCACAACACTCTTTGCTGATTTCCACTGCTGCTGGGATCTCCGTGGGCGGGAGAGATCGATCCTCGATGCCGGTTTTCTCTACTAATCCCTCATGAAGAAGAAGAATGTACTCTTGAACCTCTTGTTCAGATTTACTTCCAATCCGCTCCGCAATCCCACGAATATCGTCTCTTCCCAAGCGCTGCAAAGCCGAATAAAAGCGATCTTTCTCTTGAGATGTCCAAATCGAGATGCCAATTTGAGTCTTTGGAAGTGAATACTCGTCCCCGCCACGAATCATTTTGGTGGTGACATCGTGAATGTCGGTATTCAGGAGATCGCGATACTTGTTGTTATGATAAGCCTTCAAGCGCTTGGCTCTCAAACTACTTGCTGGCTTTTCTGACTTTCGTTTGCGAGGACGGGAAGTAGAGGGCCGGTCCAGGCCTTTGATCTTACTCGGAGATTCTGGAGCTTGGAAGGTTGCAGCCCATGATGCTGCATTCCGACGATTCTGCTCTTCCATGATAGCTTCATCTTGAGACTCTTCCTTGTCTGATGCTATGTCAGGGTGATTACCAGATTGATCCGACGTCTTGGTTCTCCTTCCTTTCCCGGCGCTCGAAACTCTAGAATTAGCTTTTCCTTCCTTGTCAGATAAGCTTTGTTCGCTTTCTGAGTTCTCATATGCTGACCCTGAATCCTCATCTGGGAATGGGTTAGGCCCCCCCAGGAAATCTAAATCCTCAGTCTCCATCATTCCACCTATGATATGACTTCAGGCGAGGGTTGCAAATGGTAATTTCGACGGCGAACATATTAATTCAGGTATTGGTGATGGAAACCGAGGTGTGTGTTTTTTTGGGTAGGCCGAACTACCGTATTAGTTAGGATATAAGACCAGACCCAGCTATTAGACCCCCCTACTTATAAGACCATTTCCTAGCGCTCAGCTATCACAACGCTAGTGTTTAGTAGACCAGGCTTCCTTATCCTAACTAATACGGTAGTGACTTAAAAGGGCGTCGAGCAGAATTGAAGAAGTGAGGAATTCTCTAGAGATGGAGAAGTTAAGTTCGACTTTCTAGTCGATATAGTAGTGAATGACGAATTATTGGATTTACTCAGGACTTGGACTGGTACTTGCACATGAAGGCCCCCTGAAGCAATCGTGGAGAAATTTGAGAAGGGAAAGGGAAAGGAAAGGGTTCGCTTCGCAGCGCGGCTCGGATCGGTTGACGCGCGCGTCAACCAAAAAAACGGAGAAGAAACGACGACATCAAACTTCTAGCATGCAAGTTAAGACGTACCTATGCCACCAAACTCAAGAGGATGGCATGCACTGTTTCGGAAATGGAAGTTGGCTTCTTCCATAGTACTTCCCCGCCGATATGCCACCACGTCCACTGCCCTCCCTGGCTTGATTGACCCTAGTGCACCTCCGTTGAAGATTCGCCTCAGACAATACCAAGAAGAATGCATCCAAGCAGTGCTTTCCCACCTTGAAAAGGGCGATAAGAGATTGGGCATATCTCTGGCTACTGGAAGTGGAAAAACTGTGAGAATGCTCTATGGCCTTATACAGATGGAGCATACTAACAGACTCTTGAGGTTATTTTCACCCAACTCATAGACCGCGTAAACCCCCATACCAAGGGCGCTGACCAAACCCTAATTCTCGCCCATCGACAAGAACTCGTCGAGCAAGCAGCTCGCCATTGTACCAATGCCTATCCAACGAAATCGGTCGAAATCGAGATGTCCTCTATGCACGCGAGTGGATCTGCAGATATAACCGTGGCTAGCATACAGAGTCTTACATCTGGAGACCGAATATCGAAGTTCGATCCGAGTCGATTCAAACTTGTCCTCGTTGATGAAGCTCATCATATCGTAGCGCCCGGATACATGAGGACATTGAAACATTTTGGACTTTCGAAGGCACAACCAAGCTCCCCTGCTCTGGTGGGAGTCTCGGCTACTTTATCGCGATTTGATGGACTCAGGCTGGGCGCTGCTATTGATCAGGTTGTGTATCATAAGGACTACATTGATATGATCGGGGAGAAGTGGCTTTCGGACGTTATATTTACTACCGTTCAGACGAAAGCAGATGTATCCAAGGTTAAAAAGGGTGCTAATGGCGATTTTAAACCTGGAGAGCTCTCTGAAGTGGTCAACACGGATGAGATTAACAAGGTCACTGTTCGCAGCTGGCTTGCTAAGACAGAAGGACGAAAATCGACGTTGGCTTTTTGTGTTGATCTTGCACATGTGGAAGGACTAACAAATACATTTCGAGAGCATGGCATAGATGCTCACTTCATCACTGGCGACACCCCAAAGCCCGAACGGAGCAGCCGTTTAGATGCTTTCAAAAGAGGGGACTTCCCGGTCCTTGTAAATTGCGGCGTCTTTACAGAAGGCACAGATATCCCCAATATCGATTGTGTATTGTTAGCCCGTCCAACAAAGTCGAGAAATCTTCTTGTTCAGATGATCGGCCGGGGGATGAGATTGCACCCTGGGAAAAAGGACTGTCACATCATAGACATGGTGGCAAGTCTTGCGACTGGAGTTATCTCAACCCCTACCCTTTTCGGCCTCGACCCGTCCGAACTTGTGGAAGATGCGACTGTAGACGATATGAAAGCGATCCAAGACCGAAAAGAAGTCGCCAAACGAAAAGAAGCCGAAGAAGCAAGAGATCAAAATGCCACTGAAGTCTCGACCAAGAAACCATCAGGACCAATCGCAAATACCGTAACGTTCACCGACTATGATTCCGTGTTTGATCTGATCGAAGATACAACCGAAGAGCGCCATATTAGATCAATGTCGCCCCACGCATGGGTCTGCATTGCCCAGGACCGCTGGATCCTAACAAACTCTAACGGCTCATACGTAAAAATAGAACGAAACTTCAAAGAAGAGGCTGGCGACGACCAATTCATTGTCACAGAAATAGCAGCTCTCAGCCCCGCGATCTCCAAGTCCCCCTTCTCCAAACCTCGCAAGATTGCAAAGGCACTCACATTTGATGACGCGATCCATGCCGCGGATACATACGCAGCGAAGAAGTACCCCTTTCAGTTCATATCTCGAAATCAGAGGTGGAGGAACACACCTGCGACTGAGGGACAACTTTTGTTTCTCAACAAGCTGAGACGAAAGGATGATCAGTTAAGCCCTGAGGGCTTGACGAAAGGGAGAGCCGGCGATATGATCACGAAGCTTAAGCATGGTGCTCGTGGTAGGTTCGCAAGTTTGGAGGTAGCTAGGAGGAGGCAAGGGAAGGCAAGGTTGAAGGTAGAACAGGAACAGGCGTTGAGGGACCGGGAAAAGGTTAGCGTTGGGCCTCTTTTGGATTGAAGAGCCAGCGGTTTTATCACATGTGTATGGTTGATGCGTGCGTTTGCGTTGTCTTGATACCCCTGGAGTTTGCATTTTACACTCCGTTTCTGGTCCCAAGGGCGACCAACTTATTAGATGTACAGATGTATGGGTGTTTTCAGGCAGTGCTCGTTCCAGATGTATCAATAACCAAATTGCAACCCAGTCAACAGAGCAATACGACGGAAACTTTCGTGTGGGCAAAGTTTCTCGCCCATGTCGCGTGTTTGAATAGCGGCAGAGTCCTGCAGCATTTGATGTGCAATACTATATTGTTACTTGAGTGAAAAACTCCGGATTCATCATTATTATCATACCCCTAAAACTACATGAAGGGCCTCACAGTGGTTCACGGCTTTCATATTGCTAGACCTTAGCAAGGACATGGTCTTATCTATAGACATGGTCTTATTTATAATGTGCCAGCTGGCGTGGGACATTAAAAGTCAACTATATAGTCGTCGTTTTCAGAAGGGACCAAGAAACGGGTGGCAGAATTTGGTCGTACTATTTTAACCTACCCAGAGTTGCGAAACTAGAAGAGACGGCTCAGGGCGGCGCCTACACTTACCTATTTTTGCGGCAACTAATACCTGAATTAATCTCAAGGTTTTGGAAAAAGAAAAAGGTTTGTATCGTTATTTGGAATGGGAAAGGTCGTCTATCTGAAGACGGCAAGAACGATATGGAGTTGTCGGAGGGCAAGAGCATGCTGCCCGTCTCTTCGCTAGGTAAGTGCCATGTTTTATTACTTGCGTACAGACCTTGCGCAACATATTCACTTTCTATCTTAACTCGGCTTGACCTGCCATCTTGCCAACCCACGGTGAATCGTTACGGTTAAACGAAGACAAGATGGAATCGCACGCCCCATCCCACTGGTCATCTTTCGAAGAGGTGTTCTCTGACGACGATACAGAAGACAAGGACCACAGTCCGACAACACCACCACTACCTACCGCCTCCCAGAAGAAGACTGCTGTTCCTATGACTGCTGTTCCTATGAGAAAGGGACCCCGAACCAGTAGACATCCAACCCCCGCCCACTATTATCCTGAATTCAAACCCGACACAAAGAAAGAAAACATACTCCGCGGTGGTTTCGGTCCGCCTCAAAAGCCTGAGCGTTTGCCTTTCATATGCTACCCTCCCCCTTCAAATGCAGCCTACAGCCTTGACACCCACTTTCGCGTTCCGAGACTGCACTGCGACAGAATCGAACGAGAAGTGAATAGGCAGAAAGGGCTCGGGATTGACGGCGTGAATCTCGATATTAAATCAGAAGTCGAGGCAATGGCCGAGGACGATGGCAAAGGAGCAGCTCCCGAATCTTTCAGCGGAAAATCCAAAGGTCAAATCCTGGTCGACAAGATGAATTTCGAACGCCCAGCATGGGTCGCTGCCACTCCTGGAGCTAGTGGACCCATACTCCCGCCTGACGAGCAGAAGAGGGAGTTTATCGAGATGATTGATCAGAACGAGAATGAACGGAGCAATCTAGAGCTCTGCTACAAATGCTACGAACGACACATTATCCCCGGTTCACCTGTTACACTTGGCGACCGCGATAAATGCTACTCTTCCCTTCCCGACGTAAGTATACTGGCTCTTTATTTTACCTTGACCCCTTCTGTTATGTTTCATCACATGTGCTTTACCTCCTATAAATTTCCTCAACCGGAAACATAGGTCCCTCTACTCCCCAAATCATTTTCAATATGAAACAACTGACGCCCCGTGCTCTAGTGGTTCCCGAGAAATATCAGTAAAAACCCTTGGGACAAGTATGTCGGCTTGTTGAATGATATCGTTGGGCTACAGGATACCTTGAAGGGATATGGTCGCCACAAGGATCCAGGTAAGCTAGAAGTTATTGAGCTTTTGTAAAGTCTCTGCATTACGAATGCATTGCTAATTCGTTGATTCTACAGCAAAACCTCAATGGAATCTGCATTTCCACGACAAGAACCGCGGTTGGACAACACAACACGCACGCAGACATGGTGGCTGGTGGAGGTGTCGTAGTGGACCAGAGGCGCCCGAGATAGAGCAGAACTGCGAGCATTGTCACAAAGCAAAGACCCAAGCCGAGATAAATGCTGATGAGGCAGTTCCCGTTGCAGTTCAGTTGCAGGAGATCTACGGTTTAATCGACAGGCTCTTCGCGGAGCAAGGAATGAAAGACAAAGAAGCTGCATTGGCGATGCTGAAGTCACAGGGTATCCCACAACACCTTGGAAAGCCTATGGATGATGCGGAGAGGATTAAGCTTATGGATGCCAGAGGTAATTGTGGTCCGTCGAATAATCGGTCGCTTATTGTCCTTGATATGGGCGAGCCTTCTACATCTCTTCCTACGAAGTTGTGGCATGCAGATGGCAAGCCATCTACTTCTGCTCCTTTCTCTGCACCCACTTCAGCCACCACTTCATCATGCCCGTAGGAGATGATAGTGTCAAACATGACCACAAGTCTTTATTATGGCGTTATCTTGCATGATACCCAAAACGGTGGCGATATATGCTTCTCGGAGTTCGCTACAGGCTTGACTTTGCGTGCAAAGAAGACCTTGTATTGGTAGCTACATACATAGAAGAATATATTAATCTCAGGGATTTCTACTTGCAACGTGCCTTGAGGTTAAAAAGGTACCGTATTGGTTAGGATATAAGACCAGTCCCCAGCAGAAGACTATATGGTTGACTTTTAATGTCCCACGCCAGCTAGCACATTGTAAATAAGACCATGTTATAGCTAAGGTCCACCCCCTAGGGAAAGTTAGTAGACCAGGTCTTATATCCTAACTAATACGGTAGTTGGGTCTGGCTTTTTGGCGGTACTGAAAGCTGTCTGGTGTTTAAGCATTTTCTAGAGCTACTCGAGTACTTCAATCTTCCAACAACAAACAGCCCCCCTTCTTATAATTTGTGGTTTAACTGAATGATAACTACTCTCACTTTACAATTTTAAGCTTGTTTTTTTACACCTTGGTTTTGGTTTGAGGTTGAAGTGTTCAGCTCGCTTCCCTCGGTCGGTCCTTCTCTTTCCCTCGCAATTGCCTACTTCCGGCCAGTGACCGCAAGTTTACCACCTCCATAGTTCTTGCTTCATTCATGAGCGCATTATATAAGTGCCACCATCTGGTCATTCTCGTCCCACATTCCTTCCTCCTACATCTTCGCACACCACTTCACAAACAAAACACACATTTTGTGCCACAACTCCACACACAGGTGCTACCTATCATCGAGCCCCATATCTTATCGAACACGAGGTTCCAGAGATGTCTTGTCAATCCATGGCCAAGGGGAAGCTTGGTACTGCCAAGCTCGTCTTCAAGGACGACTTCGTCAAGACCCCCCAACGGCAACCCAAACACGATCCCGCTGCCGGAAACCCCGCTTCTGAAACATCCTCCGCCGATATCAAGTTCGAATCCGAAGATGATACCGACTCATTTATCCTCACGCCCAATTCTACCAGCCCCGGAAGCTGGACCTTTGGGGGCACGTCGCCTGGTGATGAAAAGAGGGAGCAAACTCATCACCACTCCAGAAGAGTCTCCTCGGGAAGCAAGGACGATGCTCAGGAGCGCAAATACCTCGAAGAATCGATTCGTCGGTCTGAAGACTACTTTAACGCGCGTACAGCCAATCTTGTCAAATCCGAGGCCGTAATCGAAAGGTTGGAGAAGAAGCTTGCTGCGGATGAGGAACAAAGAGAAGGAAAATTGAAGCTCACCGCAGACGTCGCAATGCGATACAAGGAGCTTGATATATATAAACACAGGATGGAGACACTCTTTGTACACCTCGAGGCCACAGTGGCAGTTGCCGAACTTGACAGGAATGTCGCATCTCTGTGGGTGATTCTCAAGGTCTGGCTCGCTCGGAAGGCAACTGCACCCGCGGCTACGGTTGCTGCAACCACCAGAGCTCTGAACTTCCTCGACACTTTCCCCGACAGGGAATCTGGGCCCGTGGATATCAAGGTTTGGCTCAACTTATACCTCACTGAGCATAAATCTGACCCTAATCGATACGGTGTCTGGATGGAAAAAGTGATTTGGGATGGACATCAAATCAGGACGCTGTCTCAAGTCGAATTGAAGACCCACTTGCGAAGCTGGGGATGTGGATGTGGAGCTCCGGACAATGAGCTGCTGTCAAAGGAAATAGTTCGTGCGAGACGGGTAAGTTGATGTTAATTCGAACTAAAGAAAGTGTCTAGCTGATGAATTTAACCAGATGATGCGAAAAAGAGAGAGAGGATTCTTACTTGGGTTCGTATGGGGTCTAATTGATGGTGAAAAGGACGACCTTGAGCTTGCTTGGATCGCTTGGAAAGTTTTCTCCATCACACTTAACCTCATCCATGTGATTATGATGGTTTGCATCATGTATAACCTGGGCCCACTGGTATTAGCTCTGCTCCCAGATCGCAGCGTACTCTAAGGTTTATTGCAATCAGACCTGAGCATTTTATTATGACAAGAACGGGAGTTGAGTTTGGCAGTTGCATTGTTATCATAGATTTGGAGGAGCCAAGAGTTGTTAAGTCAGTAGATAGCTACAATAATGAAATGCACACCCCACAAATTCGTCTGTTAAATGGCCCAACATGGGCCGGTGACCTGTAGTTCCCAGCACAGTCAAGTCTCAATACGCCCCTCGAGGCCATGGAACGACGTATGTGTAACCAAAACCGAGTAATAGATAAAATGTACAATGTATAGCTTTAAACATGCTCAAAAAGTTTAGAAACTGCTTTTATATGCTATAGTAGCCACTCTAGACGTCGAATTCCCGTTAAATCTTATATTTCTTGTTTCTATCACTATATTCCTGCTGGTTGCTAATCAAACATATCAACCTTCAAGCCCGCTCCCAACCCAGCTTTACGTCTTCTTTCACGAATCGCATGAAACCATGGCAGTGATATATGTGTGAGATCACGTGGTCGGGTAAAATAGGGGGGAGACAGGAAAAGTGACACCGATGCTCTGGTGACTTCAAGTTGGATTTTCGTGGTGTTTTTGCAATATACGACGAGGAAGATGAATAAAGACAGGTATAGTACGTGGAATGTGGAATTCGACTACAGTAAGCAAGTTGCCCAACTCCGCAACTTGAGTTCGTCTCTCATAAACGCAAACGCAAACGCCATCGCCAAATGCTCATGAAATAGAAAACAAGGTATAGTTCGTACTTTTTTCAATCTTCCTCGACAATGATCTCTTTCCTCTTCTTTTTCTTCTCCTTCTTGACGTCCTTCGCCTCTCCGTCTTCTCTATCCCGCTTTCTCTTCTTCTTCTCCTTCTCCTCTTCCTTGGGCGCTACGAATTCCTTTTCTCTTTCCTTCTCCCGCTCTACCTTCTTGTCCCTCTGCTTCTCTAGTCGTTCTTCTTTCCCAGCACGTTCTTTCGCTTGCTTCGACAGCCAGTACTCGCCGCTCTCAATCTGCAGATCTACCTTGCTCTTCTCCTGCGCTGGCGGGAATGGCGTGTACGTTTTCTTACTTTTATCGGTAACCTTCAGCGGCACGCGACGCTTACTCAGATTGCGGTTCTTGAAGTGCGGTAAAAAGCGATCCCAGCTCTCGCCCGCCAGTTCCGGATCTTTCGCCAACTCGCGTTTTATCATGAGCTCCTTGATGTGGTAGATGGGGTGGATATTCGCCATGCAGTCTTCGATAATACGCCGCACCTCCTTGAGCCCTTTATACGGCCCCATCGCCGCCACGGTATTTCCCTGCACCAGCAGATAGCATTCCGTAAGAAGTTCCAACGCCTTGAGCGTACTGCCTTGCGGACCGAGGATGCGCTGACGGCGCTTCACGAAACGCTCCTTGTTGCGCACCAGGTTGCGGATCTTGATGATGTCGCAGGCGACGCCGTCGTCGAGGATCTTGACTGCTTGGGGCGCGGGCACGCTGCGGGCCAGCAGCTTGATCAGGTCGCGCGCGTTGAGGATCGAGGCTGGGTCGAAGGTTTTGCGCGTCGTCTTCACGGTCATGGAGCCTTCGACGAGATCGAGCGTGCATGCTATGCCGAATTTCTCGAGCGAGCGTGTGATGAGGGGCCAGGCTTCGCGGAGGTAGACTTCGCGGTATTTGGGGAAGAGGGTTGCGAAGGAGGATTCTTCGGTGAAGGTTCCGCCTGCGTTGTCGGTGGGTGTGAAGGGGTCGATCTGGGAGTTGTTAGTTTGTTTTGGTTTGTGAGGTTTATAGCAGCTTACCTTCCACTTGTCGATATCATCTGTGTCCCAGGGTTTCTCCTTTTTGTGCGTGGAAGGCATCTTGGCTTTGGTGGTGGGGTAGTTTGAGGTGAGCTTCACGATTTAAAAAAAAGTCTGGAGCTGAAGATTTACTTGTAGAGGGTCGCCGTAATTCTGCGCTAGCTGTTGCGGCAGCCATACAAGAATTACTACCAGTCACGTGCTATCATCATTTTCTTTGGCTAAGGTACCTACTTACAGTTTGTCTTGAGTACTGTCAATTGGTAGTTCCACTTGCCTAGGCTCTAAGTCGAGTCCATCTTTGTCTGCTCCGTAAGGACTGTGTTGCTGTACGCACGTGGCATTGGCCAAACTCAGGGGTAAAGCACCAGCCACAAACAGTCGTCTTGAGGCGTCACGACTCACGATGTCGTAAGATTTTATCAGCCCTGCTACTCCGTATTTTTAGCCTCTCGGATTAGGTTGTTTATCACTGAAGGTACTCGTATCGCGGACTGCCGATTGACCCACAGGCATTCTCAGTATCCTAGCGCGGATCATTTGTTATCGGCGTCAGATTTGATAAACGGTTTTATGAAATCAGATGCACAAGATCACAGAGGTTGACTTTGCCATGAGGTTTTTGATCCTTCACATCTGAAGGAATTAGCTGATTCTTATAAAATAGGCAGCTGAAGAGGAATCTGAAAATATTAGCCTGTCCTGTTATGGAGAGACGACTTGTTGAATAAATTCTGATTGATCGCTTCACAATCCGGGGCAAGATGAACAAGAGACAAAAGCCACAACCACGATAGATAGCATGACTTTAACCACAAGCCGCAGGTCTATTAATCTTAATCTCACTTGCATTTGCATTCTTCAATCGCGAGAACAATGGTCCATTCCATTGGGCAAATTATTAATTGTGCATCTGTTTGTACCTTGCGTCAAAAGAACCCCTAAATAGATCTGCATATCGGGGTAGCGTGTGGATAACGTTTAAGGGGGTTGGCCGGGGAGGGCTGTAGCTGTCAGCAAAGCAAGTCCTTCTTTAAACCAAACCAAACCAAACACCGACAGCATCTTCATCTTTTTTCACCCTCATGGCCATCTAACTTAAACAATACACTCGCTATTTCTTGTACACCAGATCGATTCTTCGGATCCATTGAGTCACTCGTTTGAGCTGTTCAAGCTTTATCTTTTACGCTTTTTTCTTTACATTCGATAGATAATACGGCCCATCCTCGAGTCAACAATAATACAACAGCCACGATTCTCTTCACCTTCCCATCTATTAATCTACCTCGCTATACATTTTCGAACGTACATAATTCTCGAATTTCCATCACATCCGCACGCGTTTTTCCACGGATACGAAATAATTAATACCCCTAGCCGCCCCCTTCGAACCGCAGACACGGCTTCTACACTCGCGCTCTACAGCATGGCCTCGGCCGTCGACCATCTACACTCGGCTCGAGAGCAGAACCGCGATATACCTTCATTCAAGTTTGGGCTCGCGGATGATGGGCGTCACTCATTGCCTGCATTGGAGCCAATCTCTCGTCCTTCCTCAACCTCTACGCAGAGCTCTCTCCACCACAGTGCCTCCTTACCACAACTACCTGGCATGTCGGCACTCGTGTCGGTCGCGTCCAATTCACCACAAATGAGGTACGTTTAAAGATGGGGGTTTATGGGGTCTTAATTGGGGGAGGTGGTAGAGATGTGAACACTGGTTTCGAGGTCCTGCATGGCGAAAGGGGTATTCATTCGTATCTTGAATCCTCCAATCCTCGCAACTTCAAGATGGAATGAATATCGTGGGGGCTTTTCTCGCAACACTCCCTTTCCGAGTATTCTAGCAGACCTCGGGATTCTTGTTCTCGTCATGTCGGGGCGGGCATAAACATTGTTACAGGATGACAAGACTGAAGGCAAGCTAACATTTGGACGAATAGGCCTTTCAATGTACCACCACCAACAATGCCATCATATTCAACCTCTTCACCCTCGGCGACGAGTGGAGGCGGACAGAACAACTCACTGGTAAGTTTCTATCTATATAAATCTATTTATCCATATTCTGTATTTAAATCATTTTCTCTATTCTCCTACCTTACTTACACCTATTCATATCATCCCTTTATTTCACTTCATCTTTTATCCCTGCGTGCGCTATCCCATCTTCATTTATTCAATCTCAAATCTTATCTTTATCTTGTCAAGGGTTGCGGGCGGCCTCGACCAACCGGATTGGCGGACGCCGCCTGAGGGTCATCAAGCGATGCGACGTGGGCTCGGCTCCTGCGCTCTTGAAATTTTCAAACCTCCCTGATAACGATAAAGCCCACAATCTCCAATCTCTCCACCACAACACCCGTCAACACCCACCACTCCAAAAAATAATTAGCCATGCAGACCACCGCCCAGATGATGGCTAACAATGATCGTGAAACCCAACAGCCCACCTGCCAGAATTGCACCACCTCAACCACGCCGCTCTGGCGGCGTGACGAAATCGGTTCTGTTTTGTGTAATGCCTGTGGCCTTTTCCTCAAACTGCACGGTCGTCCAAGACCGATAAGCCTGAAGACAGATGTTATTAAGAGTCGCAATCGTGTTAAGAGTAGTTCCGGCTCGGGACAAGCTACGAAGAAGAAGGTCAGTCTCTATCCTGCCAATTTACCGCTTGTCAATTACTGACGCGCCGTGGTCGCAGCTCTTCGACAACAATGGGATCTCCTTCGAACCCGCGCGATCGCAAGCTGGCACTCCTCCTGGCGTTCGTCGCGCTTCTCAGAAATCTGCGAATGGTCACTCCGATGGCTCGAATTCCCCTGTCTCGAGAACTGCGACCCCATCGATGTATCCAACTCACCTCACGACCTTCAACGGCCACAACGGCCACAGCATCGAAGACCCCTACAACAATCATCAATCGCCCTCCCTTCCTCCCATGCACATCCGCCAGCCATCACCAGGTCGCTCTGCTTCGCCATTAAATGGTGGACAACTTGAGCCGCCTCAAACACATGAACAACTTATCGCGTCGAACGCCGCACTCAAGACGAGGGTCAGCGAGCTGGAGGTCATCAATGGGTTTTTCGAAGGACGTGTCACTCAGCTCGAGCAGGATGAAGCGAATGCTAGGAGAGGCGAAGAAATGCGCCGCGAGGGTGAATTTGGCGCTTTGCAGCGACTGGAAGAGTCACAGCGTCGCGAAAACCAGCTCAAGCGTCGTCTTGACGATGTAGAGCGCGAACTCAACGAACGAACTCGGGAGCTCAATGACCTACGCGAGGGAGAGCCACCTGCAAAGAAGATGCGTGTCGCGGACATGGTTGGTAACAGCGAGTCGTCTACTCCTCAATCCGTTACCTAGATGCAATTGGCCAGACCGGTCGAATTGGTATCGAAGCGCAGGTGGCGGCGGCGACGGGATTCTCTTTGCACCTCTCAATGATACCACTTTTAACGACCTTTCCCTTATTACCAACCTCATTTTGGACACCCTTTGCGTCCTGTCAAACCTCTACGGGCTTCGGCAGGCGCCTGTACCACCACCACCTCGTCACGTTACGTTGCATGTTTCCTTTTCCTCACCTAAAAACCAACTGGCGGCCGTTATTCATTCATTAGCGGAATGTTCGGCAGGCGCCAGTAATGTCAGATTAATACTTTCCGCGTTCGTTCTTTTCCGTCTCTCGATGTGGGCTTGCACAAGCCCCTGAGGTAAATTGCCTCGGTATTGTACTCCTTGTGCAACGGCAGGCCAATACGAGAAGGGTGGATTTGAAGCGATCGCAATGATGGGCTGGAGTGCGGAGTAGATAAAGGACTGGATGGATGAAATATGTCTCGGCTTTGGCTTTTAATTTATGGGATGGGGGCGTATTCAGAGCATTGAGCATGCATCCGATTAAATAAAAGTTAACCTGAATTTTATAACCATCTCCTGGCCTTTCTCATCCTTTCTTCCTCTCGAGTCTGCCGCTTATACAGCTTCACTGCAAGTGCAAGTGCAATTGTCTTCGTATACGCAGCGTTCATCTCTTTCGATATCAATCTGTACACGCGTCAAATCCTCGCGCCTGAGCCGGGAAATGGTGTCCTTTCTTCCTCAGATTACATTACCAACCGGAGTTGTTAATCTTGATCCCAATAGTTGTTAGTACTGTAATAGTCTTGATAAGACAGACCTCTTTATATCTCCAGATAAGATACTAGCTACTGCCTGCCCAAAAGGGCTTTTGTTGCAAGTCGCAATTTGAGATAAGGAAATACCTTGGCTAGATTGATTAAAGTGTGTATTTTTATAATCATCCCCCCGATTGAGACAAAGACAGATGCATGCAATAAACCACTTTCAAGTTATACTTAGAGTTGGAGTTGGATTCTAATTTCTCCTTTTTTAAAATTCAGACTGGCTTCATTCATCTGTGTTGGTGCTTTCTTTACAATTACAGAGACTGATCATCCGTCCTTTCGCTTCCTCGCGAGCACTTGGCTTGGCAGAAATGACGAGCTCTATAACCGATTGCTTTGTCGAGCATGGGTAGGTAGGTATTAGCATGCTCACTTCTTACTGATAGCCTCTCCACCTTAATTGCACGATTTATTATCAGTCTACGTCCCCTCTCTACTCGGCGACTTCACGTTCTTCAATTCCATCCATCGGAGCTTCCCTTGGCATCACAGGTCTTGCGCTGCTCTGTAGAATCATCATCGTCAGCGCTTCCCAACACTCCCTCCATCTTCTACTTCGTCGGCATCTCCTTCCATTCCAGTGGCAGGGCGGGACTGTGGAATACGCGCGGTGAGGTATCTCTGTCCATAACTTGTCCTCCTCTTCTATCTCGGCTTTATTGCGTATCTGATATTAAAGATCTATTCCCATTCCCAAACCTAATTCTTTTCAGCTCGAATCCCAATTCTTTGCAATGCCAATCTTCGTTTCCTGCTCTTTAGTGTTTTTTAATATTCATGAAATTTCCTTGCTAGCAATGTTGGGTATATTATTCTTCCTATCTATCTAAGCTTATGATTCATCTTATCATAAAGTCCGACCTGCAACAATAACTTTGTAATGTCCTAATTAAGATAAGTATATTTTTAGTAGAGCGAGCTAAGTTAAGGTTATCTTTATCTGAAAATTCGATTTGCAATAGTATCTTTGATTATGCACTAGTCTGGCGTTTTATTTACGCTTCTAATGTTGATACACAACGAGCGTGGGAAATGTTTGACAGATGAATGGTGCTAGTGCATTTCAAGCTCAAAAGGGGAAATATTGAGGGGGGTCACGTGGCGATCACTACTTGCGTGGTTTGACATTTAGCGTACGAACGCTGGTCAATTTATCACTTCGCGGGGAGAAATGTGGAGGTTGAGGTTATTGTGGGCAACACGGTAAGGCAGGCCTGATGGGCTTGCTAGAGAACATGGATGGTGTGAAGATGCCTATTTTGAGGACGATTCATGCCCCAACAGTTGGGTGAGACAAGACTCAAGAGCTTTGGCTATATTTCCTAAGTGGGGTATGCGAAGAGAAGGACTTGAATCGCTGAAAGTGCGAGTTTCCGCCTTAGAGCAATATGTCCATTTCTTCCTCGCTCGCAGGATTACGAGTGTCTCCTTCTGTTTCGTTCACACCGACTGATGGTGTTGATTTCCCTGCCTCTGATTTTACTAGTTTGCTTGATCTGCTCTAGTATAGGTTGTTCGCAGCTTCAACTTATCAAGTCATTTATCCCACTGCTCAAGTGTGGATTTTGTACGTCAAGTGATCTCTCTTTGGGATTTGAAATTTCTTTATATACTAGTAGTCTGAAGTGTATTCGTTGTACTAATCTTAAGCTGCACCGTTGCCTCGAGGTTCTATATTGTTGGGATTAGCAGATATAGTACTCCCATGCTATTCTTACTCTGGTGAAACAAGCAGATGACCTTTACAGGTAGGAAAACAGAAGTATTTAAAATTATTTCTATATTCCCGGTAAGTTCGACTCTTTTACCCGTTTTTCTTACTTGTCTCAAGCAATCGATTTTCGTTATATATGACCTACATACTTGAATGATAGAAGTATCTGAATTTCATTTGCTGTAATACACCAGATATAATAATATTCCGAAGTTCCGTGGGACCGGCCTAACGTTGTCCCGATATTCATCTTGAAACACATCCCATTCGCACCTACCTACATTTAAAGCCGACTTCTACGAAGATGAATTGCTTCACTATGCACCACTTTTATTAAGACACCACTTGCTCAGCGTCCTTATCCCAACATGGCTACCTCTTCAATCCCAAACACGATGCGCTCCCTCTCTGTCCGTCGTTTCGGGCCCCCTTCAAAATGGGAGATTGCAGATCTGCCAACGCCGAAGATCACGAGAGCTGACGAGGTCTTGGTCAAGGTTCATGCAGCGGCTATCAATCCGACGGATATCGGGGCTGCGAGGGGGAGATATTGGCCTGCTTTTAACGTTCCGTGAGTTCTTGTTATTTTAATGCGCTTAAAGTGGCAGAGGAACTTTCGACGCATACTTACCTTGCAAAAAGCTGACTGGAAGAATAGTCTGCCGTACAAGATTGGTTATGATCTCGCGGGGACGGTTGTAGATAGAGGGGTGGAAGTTACGAAGTTCAGTGTTGGCGATGAGGTATTTTGCTGCTTGCCGTTCAAGGATAGAGGTTTGGCCCCTCGCCCCCTCGAAAAGTCCCTTTCTATCACCAAGAAAATCAATTAAAATGAAATCAGAGAAGTATGGCACTGGCGCGATTTCCGAATACGCGCTACTCACAGAAACGCTGGTAGTTTCTAAACCCAAGAATCTGAACTTTGTAGAGGCAGCTGCGCTTCCAATGGTCGCTCTTACGGCGATTCAGATGCTAGATAAAGTCCCTGGGGGCGTGGAAGGGAAAACGGTGTTTATTCCCGCGGGTCGTAAGTGCGTTTCTTTCTCACGTTGTCTGGAAATGGGGCGCTGATTTTGTGTTGCCGTCAAGTTAGTGGTGTGGGGTCGGCGGCTGTGCAAATGGCGAAAATGCTTACGGGGCTGAGAAAGTCATTACCACTGTCTCGACAAGGAAGATTCCTATGATAGACGAGTTTCTGGGTAAAGGCGTCGTTGACGAGAGTGAGTTCACTGGGCCCCGAAATCCGGGAAAGCTGCTAACGAATTATAGTGATCGATTACACGAAAGTCAACCCTGCCAAAACCATTCCGCAGAACTCAATAGACGTTCTGATCGATTCGATCGGCGCTACGTTTTCTTCAGTACTTGGCCTTTCTGATCTCCTCCTTCGTCCAGTTTTTCGCTAACACGACCACCTTTAGTTAGCCCTTCTTAAAAAAGGCGGCATGGTAGTAGCATGTGCGGGCCCTCCATGTTCAGGTCGCGATCTCAAAAACATCAGTACCGACGTCCCGTTCCTCGTTGAGAAAATCCTTAATCTCGTCAACGCTGTTGTGAGATGGTGGGTCGGTAGGTACCAAGTCAGGTTCGATACTGTGTTGATGAAGTCTAATGGGGGCGCGTTGGAGAGGATCAAGATGTGGGTGGAGGAGGGGAGGCTTAGACCGGTTGTGGGTACGGTTTTGAAGTTTGTGGATCTGGAGGGGATTAAGGGGGAGGGTGAGAGGATTATGATGGGGAAGGGGGGTGTGGGGAAGGTGGTTATTGATATTATTGCGGATTAGTGGCTTTACATATTTGTCTCGGTTGTTGACTTGGAAGTACTAGAGACGCAAGAGAATATTTAGAGTTATATGCTACTTTAGTACATTTATTCTCTAAAAAGAGCGTATTCAAAACATCGTTAGATATCAAACAGCCCTCTCCTATATTCCTCTCAAACGTCACGTTCACCTGCACCCAGCCTTTCCAAGCCCCGCATACCGCGCCTTAACCAAGGGCTGTTTCTGACATTCTTCAAAAGCATCCCATATCTCCTCCAACGCATCTACCATCGGAAAGCCCTTCTTCCTATTACAATCCCCTATAGCTACGTGCATCATCCCAAGTTCATTGACTGGGCATGCGCTCGAACAGTCTCTCAGCCCCCCTAACAAGAAAATCCGATCAAGATGATGCCAGAACCGGGGGTAAAATGTCGATGGGGTGAACTGCGTTGTATGCGTGGAAAAGAGAAAGAAAGCCAAGCGTGGGCCATCGGCAAAATTTACACGTACTCCAAACGGCACTTGTACGTGCAGCCGTGGAGCGACACGGTACTGAATAAGTAATGTTTGAGACTTGGGTTTCAAAGAAGGCTTAAGACCCAGCTAACTACAGCAGTGACTGCAGGTTAGAGATGTATCGAGCACTGGGACCCCACATACATACGCCACCGCTTCGGTTTAGGAATAGATACGATAGACGGCCAGCAGCATGTTGTCCTCGACTGCCCAAAGTTTGCAGACCCCGTTACAAGCCTCCTGACGCCACCCCGGCTCTGCCTCCTCAATTGGTAGACCACCGGGTGGTTTAATGCTAAAGCTAGGCAGGGTAAAAAGGGGGTTCGGAAATTAAGCGACATGTGCACGTGGCGAGAGTACCATCACCATCCCTTGAAGAACGCAAAACAATCGCATCAATTTATTTGCTTTACTAACCCTGAGTCATACAGTACGTTTTTTGGTGAGGAAAATTCTTGGCGGTATACAAAGGGTGGGGGGATAGGGTATGCTTGGAGCCAGTAGAACGACACTGCATGTCACAAACGGCATACATAAGAGCTTGATAATTACTCGCAAACCACTAGTCTGGCTCATGTATTTTCTGACTCCGGAGACACATTGAGTAGACGGAAAAACAACCACTCGGCTTGATTGGGGTTCCACAAAGGAAGTGAAGCATTGTGACAACCTGAACGCAACTGGGGTAACGAATTAGTTTTCTGCTGCGAAAACCCCCTTTCTAGAGCCTAAAAGCCATAGAGTCAGTCAGCAAGGCAAACGGGTAATCGAGAAGTATCGAGACTACAAGCACGTATCATACAGAAAACGCTCAGAATGCACAGAACATAAAAATCCGGAATTGAGGTGCTTGAAAGGCAATGCAAGTAAGCGACTTCATGTTTTTATATGGGGGGACCAGTAAGGAGTATTTGAGCTTTGATAGCAGAGAGAAGGCCAGTGTGTATTGTGTAATGGATGAATAGTCTGCTAGAAATCAGACCAGCTTGATGGAAAATCTAACTTGTGCAGTGAGAAGCCACAGGCCTTTGACCTGGTAGAATAACCAATTTATTTGCTTGATTCAAAAAAGTGATGTTGAAGTGCCTGTGTTTAAAAAGTCAGCAGATGCCCCAAAGTATGATGGGAATGACGTGCCTGAGTAGCTGTCAACCTCTTTGCGCTCTCATAGCGAACTAATCCCCTGACTAGATCCCTGCCACTCTCGCATGCGGCTGGCAGGAGCTCTTCCCAAGAATGTCCTGGAAATTCTTGATACCATTCAAACGGTGGCGTGGAAAAGTTCACAGCTTCCGGCCATATCGCCTTCGTAGGAGTGCCAACTGTCTTGAAGATACTCAAGATGAGTCCAAGTTGATTGCCGTCCTCGGAAGTATCTCTAGATTCAAAGAGCGACTTCGGAGATCTGCGCAGACACTCGGCGAGCATTGTCCCAGCTGCCCACATGTCGAGACTTGTGCCATACGACCTGTTTCCGAACAGCGTTTCTGGGGCACGGTAGCAGGTCGTGCCCACTTCAATAACTTTGTGATCAGCTGGTTCATCGATGAGAGATAGTGTTGGATGCCAAGTTGTGCCAAAATCTGCGAGAAGTGCTGGGCCATTTGGAGATGCGAGTAGAAGGTTAGATGGTTTGACATCGCGGTGAATGATGCCATTCTGGTGAAGGTAAGCGAGTGCTGAAAAGAGTTCATGAAAGCAGGAGTGAACGAGGTCTTCGGGTAGCGAGCCACTGTCGATTATTTTTGCGAGGGTAAGAGGCATGAATGGGAATACCAGAACGAGTCTTCCTTCATTATCCTGAAATGTCTCCACTAGCTTGATGATAGATGGATGCGAAATTTGGTTCAGGATCTTCACTTCTCGGGTTGAGTTATGAGGCTCTACATTTCGAGTCTCTGTGATGACTTTCAATGCAACAGCGCTTGATCTGTATACTTCTGAAACAAGACCACTAGTGAGGTGGTGACAGTCTTGGTAGCGACCTATAGATATTCCAGGACCAGCGGGAGTAGGATATCCAGTCTCGGGAATCCTAGGGACTCCCTCAACTATTGCCTTGCACGCCGAGTCGTACTCATCCTAGGAAGTGTCAGCTGAACCTTCTTCGAGCAGAACGGATGTTTCGTGTCAATGACGCCCCACAGCCAAAGTACCGGGAAATCAAAGAAGTAGTAGCTCCTTGAATGAGGTCAACTCACCACGAAAGCGAAAGACCAAGACACATGAAGGGGACGCAGTCACGTGATACAGGAGCGGTGCAGACTCACTCTCGATTCAGAGTTGTTGTAGGCCTCTGTTTCTGCAGCAAAAGCAGCCTTTTGAGATATTCCGAGTGCACTTAGCCCTCGGGCCTCAATGCCTGTCTTCCTATATGGATCTAATTAGCAAAAGAACTCAACGCGCAAGGTTAGTTAGCTATAGAAAAGACCGACTCACAACCTCTCTATGTTATCATATCGATCGGCTGCCTTGAGATCTGACCTCCAAGTAGACGCAGAAACCATTCCTTCCCGAGAAGTCCGGCAATGCTGTTAGTCCACGACTAGGGAGCTCCCGAGGGTACCTGGGTATGGACCGTAAGGATATGGGTGCCGCTCTGCAGAACGGGACGACTCTTGACCAGGGACGCGTAACTACTCAAGTCGTGTTACAGTACCGTAACCATGCGAGAAGCAGCAGAATACGGTATTGTTGTTCCAAAATTGCGTGCATGTACCGTATGTTGGCCGTTGTACTTGTACTGTACCGCATACAGATGGAAGTAAATGTTTGCAGGGATGTTACTCGTACAGTAGCCCAAAATCAAAATCCGGGAGAAAGAGCCGCTACTTTCAAAGCTGTACCAGCACCAGCGTACATACCGGCTGGTTGTGGAGAAGCTCGGCGAAACAACTGCTGATACAATAACAACACTCACAACACCACCGCACTCGCACCTCTTCTGTATATTATTATGCGCAATCGTCTCGCGTGTCTTTGAGTGTTGAGAGCACACCCTACAGCCCAACATGGACGCTTTATCACGCCAGGAGTACCCTTCTATGCTGGTAAGCACCTCATCGCATGATTCCAGTCACCGCGGATGGACTAACAGATGGGCAGGAGCGCCTCCCGCCAGCTGCAGCCGTTACGAAATTTAATGAACGTGTCAAGAGGATTGGGAAGGTCAATACGGAGATAGCAGATTGGCTTCAGGTACGGGACAGAGTCCGAGCATTTGCGACCGCATAATGTTTACATCCTAGCAGGAACGCCGGAAGGTCGAGGAAGCGTATGTCGCGGGTCTCAAGAAGCTTGCCCGGAGGCCATTGCAAGAGGTAGGAGGGGATCTTGGGTAGGGCGTTGCAATTCAACCTTGGTCAAGCTTCAATAGATTGCTAACCTTGCTCCAAGCATATTCGACTCGCCATGGAGGAAGATCGTCGGGTCCACCGAGGAGATCGCAAGCTCCCATTACACGCTATTGCAACGGATTGAGAAGGATGTCGAGGAGCCATTGCGAGCATTCAGTACTACCAATCGAGAGATGCAGGCTATGTCTACTGTACAGGGGAACCTGTCCGCTATGGCAAAGGAACTACAAGATGCGCAAGAAAAGGCCGACAAATTGAGCAAGAGAGGCGGCAAGGCGAGCGCGCAAAAGGTAGGCCAAGCGTCTTCGAAGCTCCAAACCGCCGAATCACAATGGGACTCCCAGGCCCCGTTCATATTCGAAAGTCTCCAAGCTCTAGATGAAAGACGTCTAAACCACCTTCGCGATGTACTTACTCAATTCGAAACCCACCAAGCCGACCAAGTCGAACGCAACAGAATTACAGTAGAGCAGACTTTGAGCTCTTTACTAGAGATTGACACAGCCCAGGAAATAAAGGATTGGTCTTCACAGGCTGTTGCCGGAAAACCCATCACCGAGCGAAAAGCGAGGCAATTATCAAATTCCGGAAGCACTGGTGTTCCTGCAACACCATCAATATCCAGCATGCCCCCTCCGCCAACACCACGGTCTACGCATACTACGCATACTACTCATACAGATGATCGAAGTGAGCATTCAAACCGACCCCATAAAGGTATGTTCAACTGGACTAGTTTCTTAAACTCATATTCTTAGCAGACGCCTTATATGACCCTGCAAAACCACGCATACCTCATTGCTTGCGCTCGGCCTTTTGCTAATTGGGTTTTCAGAGAGTTTAAGAAGCCGAGTTGGTACAATGGTTGGAAGACGGCGCCAAAGCATCCATGGAGGTTTTGGTCGAGCCCCTTCGCCCTCAAAGGGCGGGTTCGTACCATTCGGACGAGATTCTCCGATTCGAGATGGACGTCCATCCCCTTCTCCGCGTGCTTCATCGAACAACTTACGCGAATCACCTTCTCATGATAACCGCCTATCATCACTGGCAGAATCACCACCACTCCGCAGTCCAGCTTCACCAACCAATGGTACCAATGGCGTCACACCAGAAACATCGCATATATCAGGCGCAGTCCCTGGAACGGCTAATGGTACATCATCTTCGGCTTTAGTTGACTTATCTGATGTGCAACCTCCGCCTGGTCCGCCTCCATCTCATCTGAATGAAGCCCAAAAGGATGCCGATGGTTTTACCGTACCAGCGATGATGAACGATCCGATTTCGCTAGCACAGAGTGAAGCACATGATGGCAACGAGCCTCAATTTAAGCTTGACATTCGTGCAGACCCAATTCCTGAACAAGATTCCGATGCTCAGGCTGCGCTCTCAAATGTTGCCAATACCCTCAGGTCTGCTAAGATGATCCCTCCAGCTCGAAAAGTCGGTACCATCAGAGGACGAAGAGATGTTAGAAACACCATCTTTGTTCCTTCTACGTCGACATCGTTGGAAGTAGGGGGGCACGAACCAATGCCCCCGTCACCCGGAATACCCGCTGGTAGAGCTGCAGCTCTTGCGGCTTTGTCATCGAATGAGCATCATTCTGCGCCGAGTGTTTCTGATTCAACATCGATCCGTTCAGGCCATTCATTTACTAACCACCCTGTCATCAAGCATGCGGAAATGCACCAACCCGGTCTGAACTCCTCGATAATTGAGACTCTGAGTGCTGCATTTGAAAATGGAACTGTGAAGACAACCAAGGTCAGCGGCGAGATTGCCTTGACTTATAATAAGAGCATCACAACCGATGAATCCCCAATCCCTTCAGGTAAGATGTCAACATATTTGACTACCACTACAAAACTAACATAGCCGCAGAAAATGAGACGGTCCGTATCAACAACTTCCAAAGTCTCGAAGTCATTGGACCGAACCGGACTTTCATCCACCCAGCCTCAAGCGACATAACCGACCAGTACACAATCGACTTGAACGCGATTTCTTCAAGGTCCCTACCAGCATTCACCTACCGCGTACACACCGACGACTCCAATCTAGCCAGCCAATGCCCCTTACTCCTCAAGCCAGCCTGGAAGCCCCAAGGTGACAAACTCAACCTACTCATCGAATACTCCCTTAGCCCTGTTTGCGGTGTCACCTCACTAACCTTCACCAACCTCGTCCTCATGGCTATCTACACTGGCGCTCGTCCCACAGCCTGCCAGACAAAACCTACCGGGGTGCATCTCAGCGCGAGATCCCTCGTTTATTGGCGTCTCGGCGACGTGACCTTAACCCACGAACCGCACAAAGTAATTTGTCGTTTAGTAGGCGCCTCGGAACCCGGACACGTGGAGGCAAAATGGGAAGTTCATAGCGAAATTGGCGAAGGTGTAGGGAGTGGGATTTCGCTCTCAAGATTTGAGGCTGGGAAGGGGAAGGAGAGGGAGGTGGACATCGATGATCCGTTTGCGGATGAGGGCTTGGCTAGTCCGGTGGGGAATTGGATTGATGTTCCGCTGGGGCGGAAGTTTGTGAGTGGGAAGTATGAGGCTAGGTAGGTAATGTGGTTAAGCGGGAGTGAAGGCAAGGGAAATACCAGTAGTGTATTGCAATTGTACAGATTGTATACCGTCCACCATTTTTGTGCTGTCTTTGTTTCGAATTCTTGTAGTTGTGCTTCGGTCGAGTCTGCGAAAAGTAATTGCTTCCTTACGTCTGGAAACCTGAGCTATTAATGAGAATGCAAAAATCCTTGGCAATTCCAACAAACTCCCGTTGACATCACTTCAGGGACCGTTCATGCGGCTTGCCGATGCCACCCACATATGCAGCTGGCCGTAGACTATTTTAGTCGGCTGCAGTCGGCCGTTGGGGATGTTTCGAGTTAGGGGTGAAATTGACTTTGGGTAAATCGTATGTATTTGTTTTGCTTTATGATTAGAAGCCCGTTAGGTGGCGTGGAAAGTAAATTGGGTCACGAAGTGGGTTGGTGCGTGTTTGGATAGGAAGAAAATGATACTGAGCGGTTACTGGAATGTTGTTTGAGATGGGAATACATGCGATCAACTTCAGGTGTAGCAAAATGTTGTTGGTGGGAAGACTTTTGTGTTCTACGGATAGGCTGATATTGGTGATTCTGTTGGTTGGCGTGGAAGGGAATGTTTGAGTAGGAGCTGCTTGTCTCTGGCATACTTAGAATAGGAATCATAGATGTGTCAAATTGCCCTGAGGGATTATTAGACTTCGAAGGGATTGAAAAAATTGAGTGTCAGTCTTAGAAGCCACGATGAGTGGTGGAGGATATTTCTGATGGGTTTTGGGGGAACCTAAGAGTGTTATCCAGTCACGTCTCTTATCACTTAAGTACCTAGGCTAGGTATCTTAGGAATATGGAGTTTTACTAGGCTTGGGAATATCTGGTCCAAGTTTTACATGCCCGATCTTACAGCTCACAAGATTTGGATTGGGAATTGAGTAGCACATGTGAAAGATTACCTGGCTTCCAATTCCATGATTGGTAAATTTCAATAGTGATTCCCGAGTCCACAGAGCTAAAGTTCAAATAAGATGTCCAGCAGAGGGCCAAATTGCCAAGATGCAGGTGTAATTACTTGTATGGAGGAGTATTTGCCGGAAGATACGAGTACTAGTAGTCGTTGAGATTCTGGTAGCTTACTAAGCGAACAGGAGGCGGCGCCGCGCCCCTCAGAGCTAGACGCGTCAAGAGGCCGATTTTCTACCGAAAGTAAACAAACTAAGTTGTTGAGCCTCCACCTCCACCTCTGCCTCCACATCGAATAATCAGTGTATCGACACGCCAACTCCAGCAACAACAGACACCGGTACATCTCGACACTGACAACTAGTGATTAAAAGCCGAACCGTTGAATAATTCTAATTCTCAGCGCATCAAAGAAACTCGAACGCGCCTCTTCCGCCAACAACAACCACCTACGTTTTGCGAACGTCCGACGGCATATAATCGCCACAGATCTCTCTGGACAAAGGTCATCATGGTGGCCAGCGACGTTGCTGATCAATATTTCGCATACGAGAACAGAGTCGCATCATTTCAAACAGCACATCAACTATCGAAGCGGAGGACGTCGAACGCGAGCGCGAAGGCATCAAAGTCCTTGAAATGGCCTCATAAATTTCTTTCCCCTGAAGAGGTAAGCTATGAGCCTGAATATGATGGCTCAATTTTCACTGACACGGGTGAAGCTCGCGAAAGCAGGGTTCTTCTACTATCCCCTCCAAAATAGCCTCGATAACGTAGCCTGTTTCCTTTGCCACGCATCTCTCGATGGATGGGAGAAGCATGATGATCCTCTTGTGGAACATCTTAAACACTCCCCGGAATGCGGATGGGCGGTTGTAGCAACGATAGAGAGACAGGACGGGGTTCTGAGTGAGGAATCACCGGCGAGTAAGAGAATGATCGAGGCACGAAAAGCAACCTTCGCAGACAAATGGCCTCATGAGAGCAAGAAGGGGTGGAAGTGTAAGACTAAACAGGTATGCGGCCCCATTGTCAATGATAGTAAGCATCCCTGACGCGAGATTAGATGGTGGACGCTGGTTGGAAATATACACCAACACCAAAATATGATGATATGGCTACGTGCACATACTGCCAACTGGCCTTAGATGGCTGGGAAAACTCAGATAAGCCTCTGTAAGTTTAACAGCCGATTATTTTCTCCGAGAAATTCTAATTTTGGGAAGGGACGAACACCTTAGTCGTTCGCCAGAGTGCTCTTTCTTTACCCTCATCAACCAGGTGAAAAGTCCTGCTGTCAAACGAACCAAACCCAAACGAGCCTCCAAAACTTCGAGGCTTTCTACACAATCTCAATTTACCGTTGCATCAGACGCACAGTCTATGACAGATTTACCAGCAGAAGAGGGAGATAGTGTTTTAACAACTGCGACCCAGGGCGGCAGGAAGATGGGGAAAGCAAAGAAGGCGCCCGCAAAGGGCAAAAAGACTAGAGCGAAGAAAACAGAGCCTGTTGAGGTTGAAGCAACCCCAGAACCAGAGCCGGAAGACGCCCTTTCTGATGTCAAGGCCGACGCCGCCCCGAAACCAACCCGGGGAAGGAAGAGGAAAAGCGAGCAAGAGCATGATTCTAGGGCGTCAGTTGTTGAAGATGCACCACCTCCACCAAAGCGCCGAAATACCAGAACACAGGGAAGCATGGCAGTGGATGATTCAGTTATGCAAGACGTAGAGAATGTGTCACAACAGGAGGAAGTTCCACAGAAGGGTCGAAAGGGCCGGGCTACTAGGGGAAGCATGGCCGTGGACGACTCAGTACTCAGCGTGGCTGAAAGTGTGTCACAGGAGCAGGAGGTTCCACAAAGGGCCAAAAGGGGCCGGCCATCACGTAAAGCTTCAACTGCGTCCGTCGCGCCCACAAAGGCCCCCATGCCCAACGACGATGAAATAGATGCAGCTTTGGAAGCAGATCTTGAACGAATGAGCGATGAAGAAGTCCCGATGCCTCCCAAGAAGCCTACTCGAGCTGGCAAAGCAAGTCATGCTATGTTCAATACCGAGCCAATGGAGATAGATGAAGCTGTTATTGATGCAGAGCTTGAAGCTATGGAGGCTATTTCGAAACCGTTGCCAAAGGCCAAAGGCGCGAAGGTAAAACAGCCAAGAAAGGTCTCTGCCAAACAACAGGCTGCTGCGAAGAAAGCCGCTCAGGCTCAAGCTGAAGCTGAAACTCAAGCGGAAGTTGAAGCTGCTGCGGCCGAGGCGGAGGCACAGAGAATTGCAGAGGAAGAAGCAGCCGCTCAGCAAATGGCCGTAGAACTTGAGCAAAGCGTCTCCATTCAGCATTCTTCGCCCATCATACAGCCAAAGAAGCAAAGAGGCGTTTCTCGCCAGCCCGCACGAAAGCCAGCTGGAAGGGCTACTCGCGGATCCACTTTGTCTACCAACGATCAGGATACATCTATGGCGAACAGCGTCCACGAGTCTGCTTCTGGCCATGCAGATGACTCTGGCCAGGAGACCGATGCTAGTATGGCTAGCCAGTCGACTGTTGTTAGAGGTGGCACTCGACGTGGTAGCACTATGAAGGGAAAGGGCAAGGGAGGGAAGAGGGGTGCTAAACACATCGAAGAGATTGTTCATCAACACGTGGAGTATTCTCTAACCGTTGAAGCCGAAGAGGAAGCTTTCTATACCCCTGCTCCCGAAGCGCCGCCTGTTGTAGAAGAGCCTGTTGAAGAAGAGCTTGTTGAAGACGTTCCAAAGAAGGCAGCAAAGTCCAGAGGCCGCCCAAAGAAATCTCAAACACCAGTCCCTCAAGACAGTGTCCTAGAAATGGAAGACGTCCCAGAACCAATACAGCCAAAGACGAAGCAGGCGAAGGGCAAGGCACCTGCTCCGGTACCCCGATCTCCTACACCTCCGGCACGGGAGATGACACCTTCAGAATCACCGCAATCCTCTGATGCGGAAAACCACCCACCTTCTTCAAAGCCCTCTGCGGCTACCCAAAAGACCGTTACGCCTCATTCTACAAAGCGTGTTCCCCTCGCGGAAACAAGTACACCTAGCATGTCGCCATCAAAGCGAAACATTATTGCTGGGCTGCAAACACTTGACCCGTGGTCCTCTGTCGACTTAGATACAGTCTTCATGAAGTCACCTGGCGGTGAGAACGTGGTTATGAATACAAAGGCTCTCTTTGGAGAGGATATCAAGACCGGTACCCTGGCAAGTCCGGAGAAAAAGATGAGCGTAGAGAAGTGGATTCATTATAATGCTGAACAGGCGGAAGAGAGGCTGAGGAATGAGTGTGAGCGTATGGTAAGCAGTTTTGAGCAGGAAGGTACGAGGGCTATGCGCGCGCTGGAGGGAATTGAGTGTCTTGAATAATGAATTGATGGATGGACTATGATGTTTGTTACGCGTTTTGGGGAATTGTTATGGGTCAATGGCGTTTTTTGCTTAGGTCACGAATAAATGCTTGTCTTTAGGTAGCAACGGAATTGATGCTCAATCAAATGGATCGAATTAATATTCTCGCAACAATCAACATTAGGTGACACACTAAACTCTGCAAGGTATTATGAGAGATCGAGCCCGCTTCACATCTGATTGTACGACTTCTGAATAGCAAGAGTGTGTCCATATTCTATTTACACGCATGCCAGCAAATGTGCTCCATCCGCGCCTTGAACGCCTAAACACCCTCGCGAGCCATCATTACTATTCTTATATACACCAAGCAAGTATCATATATGCTTTCCCTCTCGGCCTCCTAGACATCAATACTCAACGTCCCATCCTTAAACCGCTCCTCGTAAAACTCCAACGTAAGCGCCGCGAGGAAACAAGGAATGCTGCCCCTCTCCTTGACCCAAAACCTAATCTGGTTCTCGATCTTGACCGCAAACGCGCTGTGCGGCCCCCCGCTAATCTTCATGGTGCCCCGCTCGCCGTCAAACAAGATGCTGTTCTCCTCGTCGCCGGTGCTCTTGTAGAAATGGCTCGTGACTTTCGTCTTCCCGTCGCGCATAAACACCACGTCCCAGCCCAGCAGCGAGATGACGAGGTTGCGGAACTCGTGGGACTTCTCGCCCCAGACTTTCATGAGGCGGTCGTTGCGCTTCTTCTCGGACTCGAGGCGTTTCTCGGCGTCTTGGACGTCGCGCCGCGATGCTTCGAGTTGCGAGGCTGGGATGGTGGGTACGGATTGAGAGCCCTGGAGCTGGGCGAGCAGGTCGGCGTTTTCGTGGCGCAGGCCGTTGAGCGTGGACATTTTGATGGCTTCGACTTCTGCTGTTGGGTTGGAGCGGAGGGAGAGGATGCGGGTTTTGCTTTGGTGGGATGCGGCTGTGAGGCGTTCTTGGGATACTGAGAGTTCTTTCTTGAGGACTTTCATGCTGGTTTGAAGGGTGGTGAGGTCTTCTTGTAGCTTGCGGTTCTTGCGGGACAGTTGGCCGACGCGCTCGTTGTCTTCAGAGTCGTCGCGGGGACGCTTGGTTCCTGCGGCTTCTACTTGAGCTGGCTTGTCTTGAGAGGCGAGCTCGCCGTGGAGGGTTTGGACTTCTTGTCGGTATTGCTCGACCATGTCTTCGAGCTCTGATATGCGCTTAAGTTTTGCTTCGTCCACACTTTCCGGTTGGAAGGTGGTATCTTCTGTGTCGTAGGTTTTTAGTTGAGCCCGAAGGTACTCGGCCTCTTTGATAGCCAGAGCTCGCTGTCTCTCGAGTCTAAGCTGGACTTTATTGTTGCCGGCTGCAACACCCGCAGTCTTAAGGTTCTCGATCTCCACCGAGAGCTTCGTCCTCTCGGCTTCCAGACCCTGGACAGTTTGGTCTCTCACCGAAGATTCGGTTTCTAGCGCGCCAATTCTCTCAACTAGTGAAGCAGTCTGCATCCGCTCTTCTACAAGAGCTCTAGCTAAGGCCTCCGGAGAATCGAATTCGAGTTGGCCATCCTCTCCTGCCTGGCTTTGAAGATACGCGGTCCAGGCAAGACGTTCGTCTTCTAATCTTTGACGTTGGATCCGGGCTTCACCAAGATCATTCTCCAGTGCCTCGAGAGATTCCAGCTTCCTCTGTAATGACCTCTTCTCTTCCTCAACAACCTCCACGCTCTTATGAAGTCTCTTGAAATGCTTCAACTCCGCCGCTTGTTCCCTATTGGCAGCCTCAAGCTTCCTAATATGTGCAACCTGCTCGCTCAACTCTCTCTTTATTATGCCCAGAGTTTCTGCGTCGCCGGTCTGCGCCTTCAGCCTCAAAACTTCTGACTCCAAATCACCGTATCCCTTCTCCTTGTCCGATAGCTGTTGCTGGGATTCTTGTAATAATGCCTCCCGTTTGTCTGAATCTTTTTGTAACTCCTCCACTGAATGTTGCAGAGTCGCATTGCGAGTTTCTAGTTCGGCAGCTCTTCTCTCGACCCCACGGACACTTTCTTCCCTCTCCGACTTGATGTCTTCAACCGCTTCCTCCAGTATTCGCTTGTTCTCGTCGATCTCACGTAGTTTTCGCTCCAAAGCAGCCTTCTCGTTGCTAGCTGTGTCCGTAACCTCCGTCAGTTGCTTCGACAGGGCGTCATACTGACGCTGGGCTTTCGACTTCTCAGATTCCGCCGCCTGCATCTTCTTGAAATCATCTTCGGCCTTCCGCCTGGTATCTCGTAGTTCGCTTTCATGTCGCAGTTTCGCAAGCTCTTCCTCTTGTTTGTGATTATCGATGGTGTATTTTAGAGTCTTGACTTCGGCTTTCAGCTCATCCAGCTCGCGACGGTGCTTTTCCCGCTCTTGATCAGCATCTAAGCCTGCCTGATCTCGAAGGGCTTCGACGGAGGGTTTGCGTATAGACTGTCGGAAGCCCGCTTCTCGTGATGGGGGGCGCCCGATTGTCTCGCCAGTGATGAAATCGTATGATGGTTGTGAGTTTGATGGGCGTCCTAATCCAATCTGTGTATAAATATCAGCCAAGGTCCCAGATAGTACATAAAGAAATCGACAGGATACTAGAGGGTTATGAATCAGAAACGTACTCTAGATTGCACTCGTGGGATACTGCTTCCCATACTCGTTCTATGCCCTGCTGTGATTGAGGATCGTCGCCTCGACGCATCCGTGTTTTGCTGCGGGGTATGCGACCTCATTATACTCGACGATGCGCGCACTACGCGCTCTGGTGAAGGGACGTTGATGTTGTCGCAAGAAAGAAATCTATTGAGGTTGAAGTTGACATCACGTGGGGATGACAACAATTTCTTTGTTGGCAGGGAAGCGAGCTATGTATTGTATTTTCCGCATGCAATCTTTTTACAACTTCACTTCATCTCCTTTTAAGAGAATCTGGGTTTACAATAGACTAAAGTTCCAACGTCAGTTCAGCTTCTGCTTATTACTGAAATCTTCATATTGTGGGACTCATTATGTTTAATCTTTTATATAAACAGAGTAAGGGCCGATTCAACCCTTCTCTCCGAGTCATTTTCCTATCCGAATCTTGAGACAGTCCTTTAATTTTTGTTCTTCAAGTTAGTAAGTACTACTATCATGTCTTTGTCGGGGAGCATAGTGTTTTGTCGGAACCCGATTTCTCTTGTCATATTCTGGATCTGAACTGGTCACATGAAAATGCAATATCGAAGTTATGCTTAAAATCTTGAACCAAAACTTTATAAAAGGGAGCGATGGTTTTAGTTATTTCCGAATCGGCGTTATGTGGGTTAAGACGTGCCCTCGATTTATAAATCATTCTGATATCATTTCATTTCAATACGGACTGATCATGGTGGTACATCTTCGCGATTTCCGACTTCACTCTGGCATTTTTTACTTCTTTCTACAAAACTCGTTTTTGTACATACTCTGTATCATATCCAACGCCTATTGAAATCCGAAACAATGGCTTGGTTTCCCTCGACCTTCATGTCTAGAAGGGTCTCAGACAGTGTTCTCGAGACGCCATCTCCAGCCAAGACCACGGCCGAAATTTCACGACGATCCACCTACAAAAACCCCCTCACATTACCTGATTTCCAGTTCCTCGAGCAAAAGTCTGTTACAACTCATGTCGTTCTTGACAACGGAGAAGAACTCGAAGTCACCATCGCAGGACCAACCGCAGCCATCATGACTCGACAAACCTACCTGACCTATTTCTCCCATATCCCACTGAATAAACGAAGGATGCATTCAGGAACCAAGGAAGAAGCGTTGTACACGGAATGTTCGTTCGTTGCAGAGTTCAGCTTCCACTGCCGTAGTGGAGGAACGTTTGCTGTCTCGCGGGAGAGATTTCTTGTCGTTGAACGTATTAACACCCAAACGATTGGGATGTTGGTTGATGTCAATTTATTGAAATCAGGGCGGGCGAAAAGAAACGTATACTTGGTATACGACGTTGAGAGGAATGGAACTGATATTCTGTGGGTCGATGGCTCGTTCACTATTCTGGAAATGGTTCCAAGAAAGAGATGGAGCTCCAATTCCCTGGGAATTTAGGATGGAGAGAATCCGAGAGATTAAGATAAGGAAGACGGTCACTTATGCTAGGAAAGAATTAGACAAGGTGCTTTAAGGTACAGGAATGTTAACTACTCCTGTTAAAGTTAATAAACCAATGGTGTTAACACTTCAAATGATTTTGGGAGATTTAGAAACTAAGAAATACCGCCTTAGCTCTCATTCTCGCATGTTCTCTCCTTACGGACCCTTACGGACCGTAAAGTGCGGTTTCAGTCATTTACGGTCCGCACTTGCGACATGCAACAAAACCTTTCGGTTACCCAATTGGGAATCTCACGTGTCGAGCTTCTTACGGAAAGGAAATACCACGGGGGCTAATATTAAATGAGCGACACCTACATATACCCATTTTGAGTCAGGCTTAGATTTAGACTGAGAAATGTATTATTTGTTGAGATCGAAATTTGCAAAAGGGGCAGGGCAGATACAGATCGCGTGTAAACCAATTACGGAGATTTCATCCCGCCACTTTTAACCTCCACTGGGTTTGACAGTTTTAAAAGGCTTGATCACAAGTGCTAGGTCAAAGCGTGCGAAGGTACCTCTAACTTGGGTATCCAGAGACCCAATAATTCGAAAAGACATAGAATATCAAAATATCACTATTTGAAATGAGACTTTATAATATTTAGAACTCTATCCCCAAAGCACACGGCAACCAAAGATCGGTCCCAGGCTTGAGTGCAGGCTACGTACTAAAGCCCTGGTGGCCCGACCCGTCCACGACCCCTGATATTGCGGTATTACATTTACTAATTGATGGACCTTCTGGTTTCTCTGAAGCTGAGTAGTAGGAGGGTATGTAGATAGGAGTTTAAACGTCCTTTTGTAATTCTGAACGTCTGAAGTTTAGAGATGCTGGTTTTGAGTTTGAGTTTGAGTTGCGGCTGGCTGATCGGCACTCGCTTGAACAGCTGTCCCGCGAAATATCGAGCTCAAAGTTTGCTTTCGGCGACACCACACCACTCCACCGCTGACACATGGCTTTTGAGTACCGGCACAGGCGGTGACGATTTTGCAGCATTTGCTGCACTACCCAGTAGAATCTCACATGCGGTAGAACCTTCAGTATAATACAATGGCACTCCGGCGTCCGGTAAGATCGCATGCTCCGTCCCGTCCCGCGCGTCCTTGCTAATATTCTCTCAGCTACAGTGGCAGATTGTGAAGAGCTCAAGGTCTTTCAACGGTCCCGGGGCGTCAACCATCAAATACTGGCCTTCAATCCTCGTCCGCAACCTATCCCAAAACCGCAGATATTCTGGGCCATCCAAACCCTCAAACACCCCCTCGAGCCCTCCCCCAGACTGGGAAGACAATCCGAACTACAATATATCCAAATTCGCGGACCTGCCGCATTCCAATTTCGGCGTGAATCAACACATCATCATAAATGACGAGTTTAAGGAGGCGTTGCGCCAGATTCTATGGCAGTTTCGTGCTCCAATTCGATATGCCTTTGCCTACGGATCCGGGGTCTTTCCTCAATCGAAGCCATCCGTAACCCCATCGAGCGCAACCTCGGTTCACCCAAACGCACCGCTCGCTGTGGAAAAAGCACAAGGGGGGAATTCTAAGGTGATTGATTTTATATTCGGCGTATCCTATACGCAGCATTGGCATTCCCTGAACCTCCACCAACACCGGGACCACTACTCTGCGCTTGGGTCCTTGGGATCCGGAGCCGTCACGGCTGTGCAGGATAAATGGGGGGCTGGGGTATACTTTAATCCATATGTGAAGGTCAATGGAACATTAATCAAATACGGGGTGGTGAACTTGGATACGCTTTGTACGGACCTTTCGGAATGGACGACATTGTATCTGGCTGGACGATTGCACAAGCCAGTCAAGATCCTGCGAGATGATCCCCGGGTGCGTCTCGCAAATCAAGTCAACCTCCTCGCTGCTTTAAGAACGGCTCTACTACTACTTCCACCATCTTTCACGGAGCAAGAATTATATGGCACAATTGCGAATATCAGCTATATGGGAGATCCCCGAATGGCATTACCAACCGAAGACCCATCCAAAGTCGCAAACATCGTGGGAAACAACCTCCCCAACTTCCGCCGCCTCTACGCCCCTCTGATCGACAATTTGCCAAATGTCCAGTTCAACGATTCGAAATGCTCGGACCCAGAATGGGCCGCCGATGAGTCTGCGAATGTCCGTTTAGTCCAAGACATGGACCCAATAAAGCGAGGAAACATGGTGCGGCGATTACCTAAAGCTTTCCGATCAAAGGTCTACTTCCAATACCAGAAGAAATTCCAAATACCGCAGCTCGAATTCAACAAGATGCTTAAGGCAGCTAGTGACGAAGATGCGACGAGGATTAACAGGAGAGAGGGTGGAGGATTCGAAAGACGGATCGCAAGCGAGCCACCAGAAGACCTACGATCTGAAATCAGAGGTGTGATTAAGCGTACGATCGGATGGCCAAGTACCAGTCAGAGCATCAAAAGTTTCTTCACAGCCGGAATAGGAAAGAGTTGGAGATACATGGGCGAAAAAATAGCCAACTACCAGAAGGGAAAGCAGAAGGCAGCTGAAGAAGCCAAGGCGGCGGCACAGAAACCAAAGGAGAAAAAGAATGAATGATAACCCATAAGACCAGGTCCCACCTATGGAATCCGGATTCGAAGGCCTTTCAAACGCTGGAGCTTTCTGATATCCGCTGGGCTCGGATGTAGGGTGATGATCCAGCTACAGAATAGCAGCATGATGCACGAGTCTCCTTCCTGTATTATGGTATTTATGTGTGTGTACATATATATGGCTCCGGCTCCAACCTTAAAAGTTTTCTTTTGTTATGCCCAAGGAATGGGCCTAGATTGATTGGAATGCAAAGAGAATCATTCTGGATATTCGATGTGCACCCTGTGTCTGCATTTTTTTTTTTGTTTCAATTCAAATCCCAGGTTTCGTGGAAGTCTCATTTGCTTTGTGGAGGCTTGACAAGAGTCAACTGTTCTGCTGAATTGCCACTGCTCCCTTAGCGCGCTCAGAATTTGATATCATTCCCTAGGGTCGTTTTGGCCTCCCATACATTGCAATTAGAGTTTGATATCAATCCTTAGCGGCGATCCCGCGACCTTTCCCTCTCTGGTAATAAGTGGTCGGCAGAACTGGGGAGATATATCTTCATCTGAGCTTTTGCAAACCTTAATTCAACGACCATCTCGAGTGCGATGCGCAACAAAGATTGGGGTGTGTTGTACGGATGTGGATGGCGGTGGGTGCAGGATAATGTGAATTGGGGATGGTTGGCGGTCGGTGGGTGGTGAAAGGGAGGCTGTTGGTTAAGCGAGGACGACTTCTGGATATTGAATTTGACGTTGTGAATATCGCGCATTGAGATATTTGATAAGCGCTTGCTTGGCTGTTAAGATTATCTATCAACACGCGAATAATTGGCCGAGAGCAAAGGTAGAGTTATTTCTGACCAGCGGTTTTTGTGAGGGATGGCTAATGTTATAGATGGCCCGGAAATGAGATTTTAGACTCCATGCAAACGTCCCCGTAGGGGTGACGAAGATTCGAATGGTTTGGGAACTGGAGCTCTAGCTGCCACTAAGAACACTGTTCTACTGTATTAGGCGGTTGTGACAAAGGACAATCTTTCGCTTGCTAACAAGCTGGATATTCGAGTAGTACGAGCGTCGAGAGAGCGTCGAGTACCTTGGAAATACTCTTACGATCGACTTCAGCTAACAGGCAACAGCTATCATAGTCCTTCGTCATCCTCTCCAATCTTCCCCTCGCGCTTCATCTCCAGATTAGCGCCATGCCTTCCCACCCATGGCCAGTCGACAAACCAACCTCTACCTCTCCCTCTGCGTCTCTATTCCAGACACCCCGTCAATAACCACGCCAATCACGCTTCATTCATTCACATCACCCATGAAAGCCGCCAAGAAGTACTACTTTATCATCTCAGACGCTGCGAAAGCAAGGAGCTCTCGCACCGCAAGAGACTTACTCCCTGTACATTACACCATCGATCTGAATATCCGGGCCGGTCTAGATATGGTCCCGCGACTTGGCGCCACCATCGATGCTGAGGCTTGCCTTGGTTACGTTTCTAGAGATCTGCGGCCTCTACGTTTGAGGCGAGAGGCTCTCGTTTGAGTGTGCTGGTTCATACCGGGATTCATGGGTGGAAATCCTGGTATTGACGGTTAGATGGGTAGAGATTTTTCTGCCCACGGAGAGACGTTTTAGGAGGCAGAGTGCGTTGGGCGGAAGGGCTGGGGTTCGAGGAGTCGTGCGAAGGGTATTTGTTTCCGACCGTACTGTACGCAGATAGCCTTTTTTGGTTACGGCTCGAGGATAGATGCTAAGAGGTTCTTACAGAGATCTTGGGATTTCGCGGATAGTGAGGGATTGGTGGGAGTTGGTTAAGATCTATGAAAATTAGGAGAGTTTTTACGGAGGTATGAATAATTTTGTTTTGGGGGATCTTCACGTTCTGCGAGATGCACTGTGGACATTGAAGCAAAATATCCAACACTTTCGGCCAACAAAACGTGGAGTGTAAAATATCTCTATTGGCAATAATTAGCATTCAGCTAAACTACATTATAATCCTCACGAATGTCTCTCCTCTCTTTTTCTCAAAAATCTCCATTCCATTCCATCCCATCCTATCGCATCGCATCCCGTCCCATTCCCTACGCCACAAAACCGTTCCGTTCCGTTCCACAGCCACACCCCTTCCCCACACTCACCTGACATCCTGCCCCCACCTTACCCATCCCGCCCACCCTGCATAATTTGTTGCACATCGCCTCCCAGCAATCGACTTGACGGAACATGTCCTGTTCGCACGATGGGCCCAACCCCAGCCTAGCAGAGACCTTATTCCAAGATCCGCGTGTGCGTGCGTGCACTTTTTCACTTTAACTTTAAAATTTTCGAACTGGTCGGGACCAGAGTACTGGGAGGATGATTTTTCGGAGATTGAGATTTGGGAAGAAGGGGGAAAGGAAAGGGGAAAAGGAAAGGGATGGGAGGGAGGATGGGAGGAGGAAGAAGGGGGTGGGAAAGTTTTGCTGCATGTCGGCATCTATGGCGACTTGCAGCAAAGCAAAGACAGACGAAAGGGGCGGGTCATGTGATTTGGGGTGTGAGGTGTTGTTTTTGGTGAAGTTTATGAGTTGGTTTAATATTCGGTGATGAGTAAGTTTATTATACTTTTATTCGTTTCGGACTGTTAATTTTCTGTAAGGCTGGAGTTGGGATTTGAAGAATGGTCATGTGATTTGAGCCGAACCCATGGATGGGTTGTTTTCAGAAGAGAGGAGAGGGTTATGAGGACGAACTCAAGTTGAGGGGTGTAGTATGCGAGAGATAGAGCCGTCCGTGTTAATATGCGTTTCATGTCTTTCGCAATTTTGCTGGTGAGGGATCGGAAGATTTCTATTAGGTTGTGTATTAATCGGCAAGTGCGAGACACTGCTTTCTTGTTGACATATTACCACCACCGGGCATTCGGGGCAAACAAACGAAGTCGCCAAAATGAAACCAAAAGCCACGCATAGAGAAATTCGTCATTGCTCAGTTCATCGCAGCAATCATTACCCAATATCCACCAACTGTCCAAACTCTCCAAATGGGACAGTTTCAAACCCCCAAAGTCCTTCATTACAAGCCCCAACCTTTACAAAACTCAAGCATCCCCCATCAGCTGACTCTCAAATAACATGCCCTGAATAGAGCTCATGAGCTCCAGCAGTCTATAAGTACTTGCCACCTCGCCGCTCATGTCCTGCAGCATCGCCTCCATCCTGTTCACGCAGACATCCGTCAAAGATTCAGAGTATCTTGCTGGGAATAATGGCACAATCGATAACACCAAGGCATAGAAATAGCACATCAGTGCTTGTGGCTCATCTCCCTCTTCGGCCGTCCCAACTCGATCCAGAACATCCAGAACCGCAGCCCAGCGATTCGGTGGAAGGTACCGGATTCGGATTTTAGGGAGAGGGCAGAGTTGACGGACCATGCTAGTTGCACTAGGTCTGAGAAACCTATTGAGCGCCAACTAGATTGCCCGATGGTTCTCCCAAGCGCCGTAACTGAGTTCATGAGGGTGTGGATCCGCTGCTAGATTGCGGGTCGGTTTAGAGGGGGCGGTTGAGCGGGGGTGTTGGCTTGGGAGAAGAATTTTCGAAGCTGGAAGTCGTTGCCAAGTAGTTCGGGACAGTTGGTTCTCATATTCCGGTCTCGGATATATGATAAGGCCTAAGTGAGTTAGCAACTCAGATTTTGGTGAGAAAGTGTTTTAAAGTACTTTTGTATAACCATCTATGAACACCAGCCATTGCTCCCTAAAATAAGAACAAAATGTTAGCAGAGCTGCTTTCGCAGACTGAGGAAAGGAGACTAGCGTCACTTACCAATAATCCGCCGTCCCAGCCAGAGCAATCGAAGATATAACAAAACGTCTGAGTTCCCGTCTGAAAAGTTTTCGATTTCTTTCTGCAACTCGCCCAAGGCATCGCAGGTATACTGAATACAAATATTCTCCGACACCGTGCTTCTCCGCTCTTGATAGTGGGTGTACGCAGAAAGGCTAATATGAGCATCTTTTATGCACTTGTGTCGACCGGAAAGCTGATTGTACCTGCATATCCTTTCGTCAGCCACCACATTACTGGTTAGACATGTTGGAGACGGGTCGTACCTCGGCGCATGATCTCTCTGTATGGCCAGCAAGCAGCTGCGTGGAATTGGCCGTTCCACCAGAATTTCGTGTGTTTGCTGCAAGATAGAGCACGTATCTGGGCCGAGATCCCGATAATGCGGGGGTAAGAAAAGAACGGCATGACCTTGGGGAGATTGCTCGCTAGCCATGCTTGGTGGGTGGCAGGAGGTAGGGAGGATACCATTGATGCTTCGGCAACTGGTGGTGTATCTGTGAGACTGTGCCCGAGTCTGAAGAGTCGCCAGGTGTATTCTCGATGTAAATGCACTCGCGACCAACGCGAAGACAATTTCCGCTAGGTTTTCGTTAGAGGGTGGCTCTAGGGACGGGAGGTTTGGAAGCTGTTCTTGATGCAAGGCTAACAATGCATATTGCGTATAGGAGAAACTTACCAGTAAGGTAGTCGCTCATCGCACCGCACATGTCTGAGTTTACACGTACTGCAACCATTTCTCGAACGGACATGGTGTTGACGCCGGCGCATTTTAGTAGGGATAAGAAGACTTGTTGAAGATTCTTGTTCGCGTCCTTGGCTTCGAATTTGATGTTTGGTCTCGAATTTGACCTGATCTTCTGAGACGAATCCATACTGACCGAGGCTTCTGGTTTTGAAACCAAAAACATCCCCAAAATATATAAAAGAACTCGAGGAGCGCCGACGACACAATTTGTCACAGCATGGTCATTTTTAACACGGGCCTAAGGCTGAGTGTCGCCGTCTTTCCCTCCCGGATTGACCAATGAGCTGCTGCCTCCTACAGGAGCCAGGGGGTTTCGACACCCTGTCATATCAGGACAGCAGGAATCAGCATAATCATAAGCAGAAGCTACAAATAATTCCACGAATGCCCAAGATGGAAGTTAGTGTCCGAATGACGTCCTTCTCAGCCTTACACAGACATGACAAACTTATGGTTCTTACTCAAGCAGCCGAGGACAAAGCTAGGGCTTCGGATAGCCCCGAGTGGTTCGGCCAACTCGACAGGAACTTCCAAAACAAACTGAAGCTTAACGTGGACATGCACAGCCTGGAAACTTGGCTCAAGCTGACATAATGTGAGAGTGTTTTCAGCATTGGAGTTTCGGAGACGTACCTGAAGCTTTACTTGAGCTGAAGATCCAGACTAGCATACCTCTTAACATAATTGATTAATTCAAATTCGAATTCAAACTGACTCAAGAAAGCCACCCACTTGATGAACCGCACACGACGCCCATGTTTCATCGCAAGAAGTTGCTTCCTCCAGTTGGTCCAGACGGCATGGTCATTCCAATCCAAAAAGCATGGCCCCCACACGGCATGGGACGAGTGCACGCAACACTATTTCCGTTACGCCTCAGCGCATCGCAGGATCAGAAATACGGGATACGGCCGTGTTGATTAGAGTTAACGGGGATCGACTAGTATCGCTACTTGTGCGTGTATTATAGAGTATCTCCGCGCCGATGGACGCGCCTCGGCAGGGTGTGCATGTGTTGCTGGAATGACTGCAACTCTGAGACCAAAGCATCCTAGCACTTGAAGGATCCAGGAACTAGAACGGCTTTGTTCTGTTGGTGTTAGGATCTGCCTGCGACTGTTTTGCATGGGAATGGAGTTGGTGAAGGAGGTTGGCCTGAGAAAAGAGATGCACCGTGCGTATAGGCTTGAACTTAAGCTAGTCCGTATTAGGGATCACTCCTCTCCTCGTTTATGGAAGCTCAGATACGGAGTACTTCGTATTCCGTACATCTTGTTCTAATTTTAATAAGCCTCACCGGTTGCTTTAGTTCATCCATTCCCCACATCTATACGAGTACGGGGTATACCCACTCCGCACATATCGTAATTTAGAAGCGCACTGTACTAGTCGGCGAGCTTTTAATCCGGGACTCAGCTCTAGGTCCTTGCGAATAAAGACAAAGGATTGTTCTCTCAAGTCTGTGAGCCCGTCATCGAATACAGATTATTTTGTATATACTTGCAAGTGACAGATACGAGTAACATCAAGAGGCTCTGTGGAGAACCTTGTCCCTACCCTACCTCCCCCTCCGCGCTAAGCCCAGCGTTAAACGCTCGGGCCCTCGAGCGGTACGAGGTAAGCTCTTCGTCCCAGACGAAATAAAGTCACCGCAGAGGTTGTGGTGCCAGAGCTGAATTTCTATGCCAGCTCACGCCCCTGCGGAAGGTTTGTTTGGTCTCGAAGTTGGATCCTAAAAGACATTCAAAATAGCCATGAACGCTAATCAATGGTTCTTGCAGGTAGACATATGTATTTGGATACGTAGATTGCTATTCTCCTATAAAGCGCAGATGATCTATACTCTACCAGATGTATATGTAGAAGTACCTCTAGGGCTTTAGAAATCGTTTCTAGTTCAGATCTTCGCTCCCGTCCCCGTACGTATACCAGGCCCCTTTAAGAATCCCCTCTCCCCACCCAAAACCAGGCTAGCATGGCTGGCAACGGCCACGACTTCCATCTCCTCATCACAGACCACGACATCCTGACTAACCCTCCCATTAACGATCTCACCCATCCTGATCCTCAGAAACAGCCATTCCCACTCCCCAGGCTTGAATGCCTGCACGCCCAAGCCGAGTGTCGGCACCCAGAATCCGTCCCATTTGCCCTCGAACTTGCTGTTTTCCAAATGCGGTCGGTACGCATCAACCAGGAACGGTATTGCCTCGAGCCCAAACGGCTTTTCGTCGAGCCAGCGCACCCACATGTCTCGCACCATTGGATCGCGGTCGGGATGGCTACATGTAGAGTCGGAGCCGATGGGGTGCAGCACGGTCATATGGAATGCACCGGGACGGGCGCGCATCATTAGGGGTGAGCATACCCAGGGCTCGCATTCATCTTTTCTCGGGATGGTTTCCTTATTTATAAGACTCTTGGTCTCAAAAGTCAGGCCTTGAGAGATGGAGAGATTTGATTGTGTGATTTGTGCTTCTATACACAGTGTTTGGGGCTTTTCAGGAGACTGAGCTTGGAAGAGGGAAGCGCGGACAGTACTGAACTGCCGGCCGAGTTTCAAGGTTGTGATGACGATGTGAGCGGGGCCGGCAATCGCGCGGGAGAGAGATGTTGCGGAGAGGTTGGCGAGATGTGGTTGATTTAGTGATGGGTGGTGGATGGTGAAGTGTTGCGAGGCGGTGTGGGAAAGGATGGCGAGGAGGTGGCCGCCATGTGGTACTGGGGATCGATGAGTACTTCTGGGTTAAGAAGGAGCAAGGCAAGTGACGTACCGTTACCAATACACCAGTCACGTTTGATATCAGCCTCGTAGTGGAAGGCATTTCTATCAGAAGTAGAGGGGATAGGTGTAATTGAAACGGCTTGAGCAAATGTGCTCGTGGGGAAATCAACGGGAAGGAGTGGCAGGTCAACCAGGTCGGCATCGTCGTCGACCTTCCTCATCTTCACTCTTGCACCTCAAGTCAAAGCAATCAGACGGTTATCGTAGTTGATATACAAAGTGCTTTCTGATAGCGAAAAGTGGAACGAGGGAGAGATTTTCCGGTATGGAAAAATGATCAGTAATCTGTGGCTGATATAATCTTCGCGCCCAGTCGCCGAGATCCGGGGTTGCATTGAAGTGACCTTCCCTCTTTAGTAAGGCTGGACTCGATATAGAGGACATCCTTGTTCCGTGACTCGGAACACCGACCATTACTCGGGCTTACATGGCTCCCCTCGAGCAACATGTAAGTAGGTAATCTTGTGTACTCTTGAAATCGCACCATAAAAGGCATTTTCATACCCATACTCATATGTACTATGTTAGCCACTGCCATTAGTCGCCATAGAGCGGCTGTTGTGGCGCACAATTAGCCCATCGTCGCTTGCTGGCGAGATACAGTATTGCGTATCTACCGATGGGGTTTGTCCCCTCTCAAGTTCGCTCATCGCTGGATGCTCCAGATCATGAGTATTATGGTGTTTTTGGAGCTTCAAATCTGGGGTATTGGTTCCCTCAGTGGTAGACTGAGTCGAATTGATTGTGGACAACGCCTGAGGCTGATTGTGCTGGCAAAACGTGTCGACGGTCCCGTGGGAATTTCGGGTGGCGGTGGAGAAAAAGTTTGGAATATTTCGAGCCCAAGCTGAGAAATTTGAATGGGTTTCTCTAGTTTCGGACCCAGCTCGTGCGACTAGATATCGAGAAAGAACTATTGAACTGTCAGCGAATTTCGATGGAGATCGAGAGAGAGCACAAACCTGGCACGGACGCGCCAAACGTATACATGAACAACTCGATATTGTTCATCATGATGAAAGGCGTCTCCTGATAATATGCATCGAAAACCTCAGCTGTTCGGGTTTCCCAGGCGCCGTAAATTCCACAAGCGCTGTGGTGTGTTAGTTATAAGATCTCTACAGGTTTGGAATGATTCATACCATACGATAGTCCCTAGAAAAGTTGCCATAAAACACCACTTCAGGATCCGTCGCTCACGTCCCTGTATATTACTCCTCTTCAATATACGCAGTGGTATAAGCATTAGCACAAAATCGATTGGCAAACTCAATCCAATCCATACTGGAGAAATTAGCGTGTTGAACCTCACCCACGGCTTCACAACTTACCCCAACGAAATATATCCCAATTTACGCACACGACGGGAGCCACGGACCACCGAAAATTGCTTAGGAAGGGGCTACATTGAAATACCCAGGCAACTGCCATAGTGACACCGAGAAGTGCAATCAATACACTCAACGCATAGACACACAACCTCATTTTCTTGAAATGAACTGGAACTGCAATTCATGTTAACTTGTGATACTCTTTGGCCGGCTTTGTATCTTACGGATCTCAATGAAGCAGAAGCAGACCGAAATCTTAATGGAAGAATTGGCAGCATAGTACGCAAACCAGCCGATTTGCCACTGTGTGCGGTTAGCATCATGATAGGGGTTTGAAGCTTCTGGGGGAGAGATTTTACCTTCCAGTGCCCTTCCAACCATGGTTTCTTTACATTTTGTATATGCAAGCCACTTCCGTTTTTATTGGTGAAAATTTGGCTTAACAAGTATGCAGTAACAAAAAACTATATCCAGTCAACGAATGTACTTTGCAGGGCGTTCCTCTGTGTAGCTGTACCCCTGCTGCAATCATCCATTTATCGTCCGCACGAAGACGCCTAAGCCTGTGCCATCGATACCAAACCCTAGCAGCTATAACAATGACTACAGAATCTTGTCAGGTTTTCTCTTCTTGGATTGGCCATATCGCTCGCTGGTCCAGGGGAATGATTCCGGGTTTCCCAATCGCAACAAAAGAAGCGAAGTAACTTACGAGACAAGGAACTGCAAGTGCATATTGTTGCCAGTTCCAACCTCTGGTGCCAATATGGTACAGGCGCATTTGGATTGTAGCCGTTGCTGCCGGAAACAAAAAAGGTACCGTTCGTCTGGGACCCATCCAAAATGGTACAATTGCCAGTAACATAGCATGCCGTGCTATTATTATTGGCCATAATTACATTATATCGTCGGAGGAACAGGAGGGGCAATCCCATTATTCTTCACCGAGTGCCATCAATTGCTGTAGTTGTGACATATACTGGTAGAAGTCTGATGATGATTACGCGGGTGAAGGAGTCCAGATTTTCGGAGCGAGCAACGTCGCAGTATTAAGTTAAGGTTGACAGCCACGGCCTACCAGTGGCCCCTGCCGATAGTAGTGTAGAGCACTATCGTATTTACAGTAGCGATAAGGCCAAGGCGCACGCAATGGAAGGGAGAGATGGGGGGATGGCGGCATGGGATGGGGGGCGACTGGGGTCCGTCAGGGACTCAGGGCCTACCGCGGCCCTAGCGGCAAGGGGCCCTTCAGGGACATGTGAAGAAGCTCCGGCATTTGCTGTGGCATATCTCAAAGCCCGAGCCCGAGTCCCTACTACTTCACGACGGCATACGGAGCGTAAGTGTATCCGTACTGTTGATTTCTGATCTGGTGGCGGGGTGTGGGCAATAAAGGGCGATAAAGCTGCAGGATGTATACAAAAGGGCGATAAAGCTGCAGGATGTATATAAAAGGAGGCTGGCTGGAAACAGGATTCCAGGTGCATTTCGTGTCAAGATGGCAGCCCCGGCTATCTGGGGGGTCCCGCTTGTCTCTTTTCTGTGTCGTGCAGCAATGCAGACGCTGGAGCGGAGCTGAAGTTGTCGATTGCACTCTCGCAGCGAATCAGACGATACCATGACTTTTTATGGGCGCTGGTGGGGGCGGATACGGTGTCTTAGTAAGGCTTCTCCTCCGATACTTCGAAGCACCAGAAGTAATTAGGCAATTTCCTCCTTCCTATCCAAGCGCATCTTTTCTTTACCTACATATTGATGCAATCTATATCAGACAAGGACTCGTAGACCTATATTATTGACTTCTATTGATAAAGAAAAACCTCCTCGATGCCATTTTGCCCTATCAAAAGATCCAGAAAATCATAATCACGTGATTGATTTCAGGAGTTAGCTCCGCGGGAAAGCTTTACCTACTCCGTAATCCTTGCCCGGGTTCAACGACACTTCGTCAAGAACCTCACTTCACCACCAACTACAGGTGATATACCCAAAAACTCTCATCTCGTTGAACTTCAGCCTTAGACTAGAAGAGGAAGAAAATTTCGAATTGAATAACGAGAAGCAAATGTTCAAGTGAACTCTCCGTATGACCCTGCCAGCCGCGGTTTTCCGGACGCGAAGAAATGTGCAAACTTTGCCGCAAAGCGTCTGTGAATAGTTGTAGGAGATTGAATATATTGTCTTGAAGTGCATGTTGAACTTATAAGTGTCAACTGTATCTTTGGGAATGCTAGTCTTGTGGACAGTCGTATGGATTTACTTGTATGTGTCAATTCTGTTATGTTTTGTCGTGCCGAGTTGTTTGTTACCGGAATGGAAGATATACACCGGAGCGGTTAGCAGTGGACCTTTCTACTTCCTAAAAGGCCTCTATCTCTGTTGCCGAGAAAATCTTGCACCTTTTTCCCCAGTGCAACTTCCAATTCATGATCACTCCCCCATCCTCATATTCGGTCGCTATATGCATCGACCGAGTCAACACATCAATACCGCGCCTTGTTTTTATTTTAGCATCGTGCTCTCGCATTCAACATGTCTCAGCCCGCCATGAAGACTGTCCTGCTGCTCCTTTCAATGCTGCCGCTTGCTGTAGCTTTAACAGTCTCAATTCTCACACCACTTACTACGGTCGAAGCAGAAGTTGAATTCGGCGTTGGTGTTGACAACGACCTCATCCGTGGCTCATCATCCGTTGATGGGCAGTACGACTCTTTTCGCCTCGTCTTGGCTATCAAAACGCCCGCCAACGACCTACCAATTAATGCATGCTTTCTTGGAGGATCCCAGAACAGCACGAATTGGGCGATGGATGTAGAGGAGATTCTCACAGTAATCCCCGATACCGTGGGACCTTCCGGCAACATTTACACAATTTCTGCAATCCCGTTCAACAGTGGTGATGATTATTGCCACGCGCGACACGACAAGCAGGACAATCCCAGTCAGCGCTTCAACTTGATTGACACCAATTCCCAATGGTCGCAGTTTGAGCAGCAGTCTCCATGGAACAACTATTTCCGACTGTTCTCTTACATTTCTTGTTCTGATTATTGGGGTTGCGCCAGAGTTTGTAGCGCCAACAATTGGCCCTCGAATAATGATAGTGCCTCTAATCCAGAGGACTATAGATCGACCTGGGACTGCATTGCAGCATGTTCGTCCGTCGGCCTTCCAACCTTCGACGATTCCTACTGTAACTCGAGCAGCTCGAGTTCCACGTCAACCAGCCCGACTGCTGATCCTACGCAGACCTCAACATTATCCAGCTCGACTGTCACTCTCTATCATGCCACAACGACAACCCAGCAACCGCCAATTCTAGTCACCGATGGTCCCTCAGTTCGCGCAAAATCCGGAGGTATGGCTTTGGATGGGATTGGGAAGGCATTCACGGGCGCGGCCGTGGCTTTCGTGTCTGGTTTGCTAGGCGGACTGTTGTACTAAGGGGCTGTTCTGGAGGAGAGAGGAACTGTTTGGTATTTTGGAGAGAATAATGTGCAAGAATGGGCTAGCTGGATCAAGGACGACAACAGCGAAGACACGGATAACGTCGATCATCATTCTTCCGCCCTGCACGCAATCTCGAACGGGTTGCCCACTGGGAGAACCGCAGGCACAACATGGCGACTTTCTTCATTCATGGTCTAACGACAACTGGTGGATTTGAAGCATATCAAGCGGGTGGAAGATGATAATATCAGGCGTCTTGGGTGATCAAAATTGGAGAAGAAATGAAATGTGCGGAGTAATCATATGGCACTCACTGAATTGGATACAAAACAGTACCTGTCACACCTTTTGGCTTCATTCTTGCGTTCCTGTCCCTTGATTTTCCCCTTCAAGCTGTGAAAGCGTGAACTGTGAGCAGTCTGTAATTCACATTTGAGCTCCTCCCTGTCTGCCCCTGCCATCCAGCAAAACAGAAGTAAATTGCCAATTCTATTTGGTGTATGTAATTCGTAATGTGAATTACTCGCTTAGCTCTCTTTTTGTGCTTGCCTTTGACCATTTCTTGCGCTTTGATTCTCGAGATCCTTCAACCACCCACAGTCAGTCTTTCTCGGCCTTTTCTTTGTTTTCTAGCAATACCGCGCTCATGTCGTCAAGATGTCTCGATTCAGCATGATATACCTCCTCTTTCTACTCTTTGGCATCTCCCTGGCCTATGACGGAGACTTTGATGCCCCCAGTACGATCAACGCAGATACCGACGTCACTATCCCCCTTAACAATAGCGTTCTTATCTCCCAGTCCGACTCGTCTTATGGAGACTTCGATGGCTACCGTGTGTTCCTCTGGTACGAAGACTGGAGCTATAGTAACGTAGGCCTGACATGTGCCCTGGCTAAAATCAACTTCAACGCCTCCGAAACCAGCGGTACCGAATTCACCGTCAACATTCCCTCGTCGGTCGGCCCGGCTGCAAGCCCCTACTGGATGTACATTGAGGAGTTCATTGAGGCTGAAGAGAATGACCCTTGCGTCGCCGGCCACTTGTCCTCATATATGCCAGGGCGCAGCACTGAATTCTTTTTCTCTGGCGGAACGGGCAAATGGAGCCAAGCCGAAATTGAAGGGAACTGGCTCGCTGACTACAGCCAGTCTTGCGCAACGCTCGACTGCGCGAGAAATTGCCAACAAGCTTTCTATCCTGCGAACAAGGACGGAAGCGCGTCAAGCGACCAAGCTGCTTACAAGTCAACGTACGAATGTACCGCTGCTTGCCCTGGCAATACATTCATGACTTGGGATGAGAAGGTGGCTTGGGATCAGCAGGTGCAGATGTGCAACAATAATGAAGATGCCAGTGGGAGCGCGATTTCATCCTCTTATCCTCTAGAGAGCATGACACTCCTGGGAGCCGCTGCTTCAGCAACGGTTGTGGACGAGAGCTCGTTTACTTCGAGAACTTTTGGAAGTAGCTATCCTACCGACAGCATGACACTCGCGAACCCCTCTGCGACAACGACGGATGGTGTTACCAAAGTCACAGACAGTGCCTCTCACGGAACAACAGGAGGCTCATCATCCGGATCCAGCCCAACCACCGCATCTTCGACCTCCACTTCCACCTCAATGTCCACCACCAGCTCCTCCCCAACACCCAGTCCAACTCCCTCATCCAGTCCAACACCCTCCCATTCCTCAGCAAACAACATCTCGTCTAACACCACCCCTCTCGTTGTTGTCATGCTCTGGGGATTCTGCTTGGCGGTTAACGGCATGTTCTGAACAATTGTACTTGCCTGAAGCCAGTCAATGCTGGGCATGTAGCCGGTGACTTTTGGAATTTGCTAGCGATTTGTGATGGATGAGTAATAATGAAAAAAGATAATATAAATGGAATGATGGATTACGCATTCTTTATACACGTTTCGTGGATGTGATTTCTGGTTTGAGCCTTTTGCTTCCTTTCTCTCTCTGGCCTGTCTGAAACTTCGCTTCAAAGACGTATCTCCTGCTACTATTTCAAACTTCCTTTCTCCGTATCACACAAGTCTGAACACAGATTCCGCCTCCACAAGACTACATAGTCTTTGCTTTGTTCGTACTGCTCGCAAGTCTACCTATGATCAGTTTTCTCTTCCATTCATTTTCCCTGGAGAATCAGTGGAGATATCACGCTGGTGAAAGCTTTTCCCTGTTCCCGCCTTCCAGAAAATCCTCCTACCTTGCAGGGTATCCTCAGATACCACAATCATTCTCCAGATCAAAAAGGATCGTCCTCATCAGAAGGGACTCTAGCACCTCCAATGCATTATTTAGTGGAAGTTCCCTCACACTATTCAACAAATAACAGCGTTCTTGCATAATACTTGGTCACTTATCGCCTGTCGATCTTGCCTTGCAGCTCCCTCCACAGGACTCCCTGATAATACTATATACTAGCGATAGAGGGTTATTAGGATGAGGCAGATTTTGGTCCAACGGCAGCAATGGAGACGTGGGTGTAAGTCTAACCTCGATGTATATTAGAAATAGAATGACCATCACAGTACGTCCAAATTCCACCATAAAATCTGATGCTTTGCACCGAACTCAAGCTGCAATGAATGGGGCTCCTGATTCAACTCCCTGTTCCAGTTAGTTTTCAACTGCTTAGTTTTCAAGGTTAACTTCTTCGTCCCGGTTCTTAAGTCTATAAATATGGTTTAAAAGGCCGGAATCTCACCTGCTCTTAGGTTAGGATAGCTTTCATCTTTGGGCAATATGCATGCTCACGAGACAAATGACGAGTAAGCTCTCGTGTACCGTGGTATCAGTACGGAGTTAAATATTTGTAACTTAAAGGTTATGAACGAATCATGAATGGGGTGTATCTCAAAATAGGCTAGGTAACTTAGAAAAGAATAAAACTATGCAATTCCCACTTTATAAAAGTTACACTTATTCATCGTTACACAAGTTCATCTTGTGGTCACTCTTGTACAAGCTATTGCCTGCGGTCACGTGCATAAGGATTGGTCTTTACATAAACGTCGCCGCGTCGCGCTTCCTTTCATTCTCGATCAAACATTTCCTCGACCAACTTTTACTCCGAATAAAGCTCTTCAGATCTCGACGAAAGATGTCCGAGGTTGATTTTCATAGGCAGGATGCAGATTCCCGCCCGAACCGCGATACAAAAGGATCGCCAATATCGTCATTGAGCCCTGAGCTCCTTTACTCTATCTTGGAACTCGTGAGTTGTAAAAGCTTTTGAAATACACATACATTAATGCTTTATAGATTGCTGATACCTCTACACATACACTACCTTCTCTCACCCTCGTAAACAAAAGCTTTCATTACTCGGCGCGTGGACTACTCGATCGCCATCAAGTGTTCAATGTTGTGAGGGATCCGGAGCACCAAACAAATCCACCCCTTCGTGAGGAAAGCCTAAACTCGATTGATTTCGTCAAGACGCTACTCCGTGATCCAGCAAAGAGTCGTATTGTCAAAAACATCCGATCCATTACCCTAAAAACAGCCAAAGCATACACGCGCGGCTCGGCACGGAACCCTGTGCCCTCGTGCCCTGAAGATGAAGACTTGGAAGAGGAATATATTGATATAGTTGAATTGATAAAGAGGCTTCCGAAGCTGGAGAAGCTCACTTTCATGGGTGGTGATCGAGTACCACTTATGCTTATCAATGTCTTACAACAGTACCACCCCCGTGCGTCCCTCCATGTTAAGGACTGGTCACGAATTCGTGAGGACGAAGATCATAACAACCCAGTCGAAATTGCACTTGCCAAATCGCCAAATCTACGGTCTATTTCGGCAGTATTTTCGAATGAGGAGACAGGATGCGATCTACGTATCCCTGCTCTCAAACGAATTATCGCTCTTGCACCAAACCTCGAGAGTGTCAGTGTGTCCCGTGGCAATTCAGGATGTTTTATTAGATGCTACAGCTTGGAGCAGATGCAAGAGACTAATCGAATGGCTAAGCTCTTCGATGTCGAACAACCGTCGCCAAATGCAATCAGATCTCTGATCTCTCACGGTACAGATTTTGTCAATACCTTTGAGGATGTTACAGATATCTCGAAACTCGAACGGCTTCAAATTGGCTGCCTCCCAGGCGATTATTTTGCAAACGACGGCGTGCCAAATGACAGATTTCCGTCGTTATCTCATTTATCTCTCACAATGCCCGGTTCTTCCGGAGGGCCTCCACCCCAGTACAATGAGGTTGTCAATCAATTTCTTCTGTCGTGCAATCCTTTGGAGAGTCTGTCTATAAAAGGATGGTTCAACACGAAATCACTTCCAGAAATCCTACTTAGACACGGCTCAACTCTGCGAACGCTCTCTTTACACGAGATAGAAAATACATCGCAAGAAGAAAAACCCAGGCGGGTGCTATCACAAATTCAGCTCGAACATATACAGAAAGTGTGTCCATTGTTGGAAGATATCGAAGTCGACATCAACCGTTCGTCTGATGGGAAGGTCGAGCAAGCGCTGTTTTCTTCACTTGCGGGACTTCCAAAACTTAAAACTGTGCGATTTTATATCGACCTCGGAATTGCCCACATTGGACTGAGGTATGTACGTTATCTTTTTGGATAAAGGCAATACTGACTCCACGATCTTGCAGACGAGAATTTCGCCTACCAGATGAGCCGTTGGCCCCGCACACAGAGAACCCCTTTCACACCAAGAACCCTGGCTGGCTAGAGCGGATCTGGTCTTCCCTTCAATCCGAAAAGGAAAATCAAAGCAGCGTGCCTCTGAAAACCCTACATGTGAAGATCGGAGAGGTGGAACGTTCGATAGGAGTTGGCTATCCGGCACGGTGGATTATTTGGGAGTCATCAAACAAACAATACTTGACGGCGAGAGCCAGTGATCGGGATGATCGCCCAGACGAGATCGCGGTTATCAGAGGCCCGGGCCAAGGTGATGATCTGGTAGAGAAGGGCTGGGAGACGAGACCTGTGCCGTCGGCGTGGAGGTTTGGAGAGAGATGGGAAGAGCCGGAAACTGTTGGCAAGTTCGAAGAAGACCCCGCCGTCGCGAGGATGGCTCGACAAGTGGGGGCGGCGAGGAGCGCTTTCAATGGGTGGACAAATACTACGTGAATAGAAGAATTGGAACTAGACTGCTAAGCAGAGGGAAGAACTGGTAGTTCTAACTGTTTAGATACGCCTCCTTTGGTGGTTTCTGGTTATCCCTCTGCTAAAATGGATTCCAGTCCCTTCCCAGCTCCAGTCAATCACCAAGTCAAATATCTAACTCGGGGACCCGGTCACCCCGCTGGGCGACAGCTTCAGCTTCCTGGGCAACAAGAGACAGAGTTTCGAAGCAAATGATCGGATGTTTAGCTGCTAGCATTGTTGAGTTTTTGCTAGGAACTGTGTTATGAACAAGATATACATCAAATCAACTTTGTCTGTTACACTGCCTCCACACAGGCATCCGTGGATGAGACCAAGAATTGAGGGGTTTCTCGGGTACGATACGTGGATAGGAGTGAATATCCGATGGGTCTAATAACAAGAATTAACTGCATCAGTCGCGGGAGGGCAGAATAGAGCACGATATCAATAATCCATTTATTGAACCCAGCATGTAATGTTTGCTTTGTCTTTAAACTTTGCCTATTCTGTTCACACCGTTCCCCTGTCATATTCTTATTCGTGTCTCTCACACAGCACGACAAACAAACCTCCATACCTTCCAAGTCTTTCCACGATATCTCATAGAGTCATATTACGAAAACAGCGCTTCTCTCATACTCTGCACCATATCCCTTGTCTCTGCTACTGCCACTGCCGACATCACCGTCTGCCGTCCCGCAAAAGTCGAAGCCGGGCCGGTAAAACCACCACCGTACGTCTGCTTGCCAAAAGAATATCCCGTTTTCAAAAACCTCGACATATTCTCGCGATCAACAACAGCGGCTCACAACTGGATGATGGATCTGCTACCGCCAACGCCACAGAAGGGAACATCGGCCCTCGAGCAGCTTCAGCATCACCATCCATCTGCCCAAGCGGCGCATTATATTCTACCAGATCAGCTCAGTGCACTGACGAATACACCGGCGAGGACCTGTACGGCAGCCTCGCTATATTCATATGACTTTGGAAAAGCTGGTCAGCTTATTCGTTGCTGGGGTTGTAGCGTCTTTGCTTGGAACTTGGGTTGAATATAGGAGTGTTATTATAGATGGGGCGATGAGGAGAGATGGTTGGTGTTGACAGTGGAATAGCAGGCCATGCAATGTCTTATTATTCGTTATTATTAGGCAAATATCGAAACCCGTATTCTTAATCCCCATCGAGTTTTTGCAGCGTGAGTCAGTCATATCAGTGAATCAACTACCGTAACCTGTTTTTATGCGTTGACTTGATTTTTTTTCTACCTTCGTTTGCACCTTTGAGATCTAAACAATTTGCACTTAACGAACGACACTCTAAACCCTAGAGTTAACATTATTTTTTGAGTCGAGAATCTATGAGATATTTCGAGATGTTTCGATCCATCGTTCCTAGTATGCTCTTACTGCTCTCCTACCTCCACCTCACACAGGCCTTCGTCTCCATCGACGTCCCGCCGTCCGTCGCCGCCAACACCGAAGTAAACGTAACCATCAACAACGACCTCTCCCAAGGCGCGCAGTCCTACGACCGATTCTTCGACAGCTTCCGCGTCTCCCTCTCCATCAGCTACCAAGGAAACTTCACCGACGCCGGGCCCAGCTGCTCCCTCCTCGTCAGCGCCAAGATGGGCACCAGCTCCATCGGCGGCAAGCTGCCCCCGGACATCGGCCAGGACGGCGCCTACTACGCCATCGCCGTCCAGGCCTTCAACCAAGACCCCAACAACCGCACCGTGAGCAACTCGTCCGTCAGCATCTGGCAGTACAGCAACCCCTTCACCGTCACCGGCACCAACGGCACGTGGGCGCAGTTCGAGCTCGACGGCCGCAGCCCGGGCTGGGCCGAGTTTATGTCGTGCAGCGCGTACAACTGTGTGCGGAATTGCTACAGCCGCAGCTATCCCCAGGACTGGACCGAGGACCCGTGCGGAGACGCCCAGCGTACCGCGTATAACTGCTCGGTGCAGTGCCCGAATACCATCATCCCGAATTGGCCCGACGAGATCGTGTCGCTGTATGGGGCCGACTGCTCGCATCTGACGTTTTTGCCGCTGCCGACGCAGACGTTTGTGGCGAATGCGACGACGGTCACGATCACGGGCACGGGGAGCCAGGGTACCGGTTTCAGTACGAAGAACAACGGTGGACCGGCGGTGGAGACAGGCTCTTCGAATAAGAAATCGCTTGCGGCCGCAAATACCATGGTTTTGACGAGTATATGGGCGTTGCTGGGTATCGGTACTCTGGCAATGGTGGTTGGAAATTTGTGCCGAGTCTAAATTGTAGACATTTCGACATTATCAAACAAACGCATGGAATTAACTGCAATGGCCACCAAAGCTCCCCGCTCTGGGACAAAGCCTCTCTTCGCCAGGATTTTCATGTACAAAGCCTGTATAATTAGCTAGCCAACCTTGACAAGAGCTCTACATCGACGCCGACCGAGAAGACGAAATAGACATTGTTTGACAATTAAAGCTTATTGCTAGCATATCCGCTTTCGTTCTGGGAGTTTGAACGTCCGTGAAACAATGTGAACCGCCAGTATGTGTTTGAATGCCGTGTTGCAGCTTATTAGGCCTGCAGCTGTATTTGGTCTTTAGAGAAGCTGCACAAGGCGGAGGGAACAACAAACAACAACAATAACAATAATAGGGAAATAGTAAGCTAGAAAAATAAGATCTCAAGACCAATTTTTCCAAAAGTCATGGGCCTCCTGGAGTGTCCTTGCGACGTTGAAGTGCCGCCTTTTATCCTGCACTCGCCGCAGAGATCGACGCCGCCACCAATTCAAATACAGCGCAAGTGCAGCCTGAATTGTGAGCCGAGTCAAGAGATGAAGTTTGATTTTCTCGTCCCCGTTCTTTGGAGAGGACGAGTGAGTGGTAACGACGAGTTGTCCTTTGACATCATGCTTGGAGCGATGAACAATTCTTCTTCGAACCAAAGCATGGGAGGTTCAAAAAGTGCTTAACTGAAAATTCGCGTGATTATACTTCAGCCCTACGGTAGGGTTATCATGAACCCCGTTATGATCATCTGGGTCCGGCACCTGACACAGAAAAAGCCCCCAATAAGTGAAAGAATTGAAGCAAGACTGCAAACCAAAATAATGACCTACATATAAATCCCATCCTTCAACTACTTACCGTCCAGATCTCAGATTCAAAAACTCTCCTGACTTTTAAAAATCTCGAGTACGAGAATAGGAAGTATATCGTCATAAATTGACCTGTCCGTACTGACGTGACAAGGGAGTACGGTAAGCCCGTATAACTCTGCCCCGCCTCCGCAATATCTCGAGAAACACAACGTAAATCCCCGATACAAGCGACAGGCTTGAGGAGCTGTGGACAATGTGACTTCCCAGGTTGGAGTGCATCGAAACTGTTTGCCTGGGCGGCAAACGGGGGTTCTTACAACCCACGTCGCGAGAGAAACATCTATATCGGCAGATCAGGGGCAAGGCTGCGTTTGATATTCGATGAAGGCTTTTGGTATTATTGGGGGCTCAAATCATTTAGTGATTAACGTACTCCGTACCGTGCGGAGTATGAATGGAATACCGGTTCTGGTAATGAGGAGCATGCATGCGTGATGAAGAGAAATGGATTGGATTTCGGGTGCGAGACGAGAGGAGGTGTAAAGTCCGACTAGCGGATAATGATAGGATGCCGGTTGCTTGGTCGATTTAGGGCCCTTCCAGTTATAGATTTCTCTGCTAATTGATTGGTCTACAACGTCCTTTTTGTGGTTCTGGCAGCAGCGTCGTCACCAGTCCAGTGGCCCGAGCCAGGGGCTATAACCAAGTTCTGGGCCATCTGGGGTGCTGTGCTGATACAGTGCAATAATGTTTGAACTGAAGAACCACCAGAACGTGCACTTATTATTGTTCCTGATATTATAAGGACAAACTTCAAAAATTCAAATTCTCCTACTTGAATTGAACCGAACTGCTTTTTCTGTACACGATACGATACGATTACTATACGACCCCGGACTTGTGTGTGTTCAGCTGCCATTGATAAGAACTACCACCACCCCACAAGAACGCCTCCAGCCCGCCACGATTCAGCTGGATCGCATTCGAAGCAGCAGCATCTTTGCACAGCCTCGTACTCATATCGTACTCAAACTCTGTTAATAACGTAATAAAGTGGCGACCATTGAGACGACTCTCGAGGCCAAGCACATCCAAACGAGTTTCGCAAGTCTTGACCTTATTTCGACGCCAAAACTCGAATCGTGAATCTGCCTTTCAGCTGCTTCATCGTCTCACGGCGACCCGACCCATTCACACAAGAGGCATCGTGAATCTTGGACAATACGCATACAGACAATTAGGCCAGCCTTCCAATCCATCCATCTCTAGCGTTTCGCTGTCACTGCCAAGAAAAAGCTGCGTTTGTGCGGTTTTCCCACGGCAACCGTTTCAGCGAACACCCCGACCCAGCCTGCAACGACTCTCTAACTTTGGAGTCGTCTCGAAGACCAGGAATACCTGCGTTGGACCTCTGCTCTGCCACAAGCCTCGATATTCAAATCCTCCTTCAGGCGAACCTCCCCTCCCCTCGCCTCACCCTGTCAATATACCCTCTGTCTGTTCATATACCCAGCAACCAGCAAATCTTAATGTCAACCTCACGATAGCAATACAAACAATAACGAACTCGCCCCGCCACGGCTGAATCACAACCAACTATTCCTTGTGCATAACGAGCACCGTTGAACGGCCACAACATATTACGAACCTCCCCTCCTTTCCGGCGGCTTCCCGCCTCTGGTTTGCAATCATGGACCAAACAGCATATGTACTCGAGACCGCACATCTACTGTACGCCAGAGCAAATTCGACGAGCACGAATGCAGATACTGAGACACGACCTCCGGTATACAAGGCGATTGGGATATCATTAGCAGTAGCGTCAGGATGTTTTATAGGAGTATCCTTCGTGTTGAAGAAGATTGGGTTATTAAAGGCTAACGACAAATACCAAGAGGTTGCCGGTGAAGGATATGGGTACCTCAAGAACACATTTTGGTGGACTGGTATGACTTTGATGATAATAGGGGAGATTTGCAACTTCGTTGCATACGCTTTTGTGGATGCGATTTTGGTTACGCCGTTGGGAGCCTTGTCTGTGGTTATTACGACTGTTTTATCTGCGATATTCCTCAAGGAACGACTGAGTATGGTCGGGAAGGTTGGATGCTTCCTATGCATTGTTGGATCCGTGGTTATTGTTATGAATGCCCCGTCCGAAGCATCCGCGGCCACTATCCAGGAGATGCAGCACTTTGTTATTGCGCCGGGCTTTCTGAGTTATGCTGGGGTAATTATCCTTAGTTGCGCCTTCCTTGCCATCTGGGTTGGACCACGATACGGAAAGAAGACTATGCTGGTATACTTGTCCATCTGCAGTTTGATTGGAGGTCTTAGTGTGGTGGCTACGCAAGGTCTGGGTGCTGCGATCGTTACACAGATTGGTGGCACCAAGCAGTATAACCAGTGGTTTCTCTACGTTCTCTTCGTTTTCGTCATCACTACATTGGTGACGGAGATTATCTACCTAAATGTAAGTGCCTGTCCATCAATGCGGAGTCCTTGCTAACCCTCCTCCAGAAAGCGCTCAATCTATTCAATGCGGCACTGGTCACACCTACATATTATGTCCTATTTACGAGCTCCACGATTATTACTTCCGCGATTCTGTTTAGAGGGTTCAAAGGGACGCCGACCTCCATCATCACTGTTGTTATGGGGTTCTTCGTTATCTGTTGCGGAGTCGTCCTACTTCAGCTCTCCAAATCAGCCAAAGATGTTCCAGACTCGGCCGTCTTCTCTGGCGATCTCAACCAAGTTCGTACAATTGCCGAGCAGGAACAACCGGAATCAGAACCCAAAGCAGATGCCATTCGAGGCACAGCTGCTATCATTCGAAGACTTTCTAATATGAGACCGAAGATGGAAATGGAGGAGGCAAAAAGATTGCACGACGAGAAGCAGCAAGACCTTGCACCAATTGGAGAAGACGAGCAATTTGTGTGGGATGGCCTCAGAAGGCGGAGAACAACAATGGGGACTCAATACAGTGGTCGTTCGAGAGGAACTTCGGCGAGCCCTTTCCCTACTTTCGACCCCGATGCTCCACCACCCGTTCCCCTCCGCTCACCTGGCACGATTCCTCGCGTGGGCACCCCTGGTACCGTTCGCTCGCCTCAGCTACATCCTCCCCTTGGCATGTCTCGCTTCCCCACCGATTCTGACTCTGATGATGAGGAGCGACCAATTACTAGAGGATCTTCTGTTTTCACAAGAGTCAAATCTATCATGGTCCCAGGCCGAGATCGCTCACAAAGAGGTAGCGGGCCTTCTCACGCTCAGAGCCCAATGCATCCCGTTCCTCTAACCGAAATTTCAATCCCTGGATACGATGGGAGTGGTGGTGGAGAGCCTCCTTATTATGGTCACGACACAGAATATCGTGGCGCAGGTGATGGCAGACATATCACAATCCTAGAGGCAGAATCACAACGCTCAGCCAGCGGAGGAAGCAGCCACCTCCATCCCAACGCCGGGGCGCCCACCCCACCTCCGCACTCCACACGTCGACAATTCTCCTTCCAAAACGTTTTCCGAAGAGACTCGCAAGCGCAACCCCAACCGCACGGCGACGCAGAAGAACCACCCAGCCGCTCGCCCATGATCCGCAATCACATGGGTCGGAAACACAGCGGCGGCGCCTCCATCAAAGGCGCGACGGAAGAAGAGAGGTTAGGGCTAGTGAAAGGCGATACCTCCACGGGTCACTTACCATCATTACCTTCTTACGACGGCGAAGATGACGAATCAGATGAATGGCCGTCAGTAGAGAAACAACGCGAGTTAACACCGCCGAGGAGGGAGAGCCCGACGAGCGAGAAGGGGGTGGGTGAGGCTGAGTATTATGAGAGTCAAAAAAGGAAGTGGGATAAGAAGCGGGATCCGAGTCCGCCGGGCAAGGGGGCGTTTATATGACCTGACCGCAAGGAAATGAATTGGGCGAGTTGATGTGCATAAAAGGGTTTGAACGAGCGATCGAGCATTGGACAGCGATTATCACGGCTTAATGACTTTACCTGATTTGTATAATAAATGAGCGAGCGGGCGGGTACATGCATATACTGGTCTCTTGGATATACAGAGACATAGACGAGCGGATCGGCTAAAGTGTCGACAGGAGGGAGGAAGAGGCAGCGAAACTGTCTGTATATTAGAAGAACGGCGAGAGGCAATACATAGATACCTAGGAATGAACTGAAGTATGAATATATTTAGTTGGAGATGTCTCCTGGCTGGTGCTTGTTTGTGGTTATGATAGTGCGGAGAGAAGTTCAAGGGAAGGAGGGGAGGACGGAGGACTTAGAAGTGCGATTTAGAATCTTAAAGCTTATATGATGTTAATTACGTTCACAAGGTATCAACTATATTAATAAACACCAACTCAGGTCTGAAATAAGATACTGTAAGGATAGCTTTAGCACGTGAGTATCGAGCTCGTCATGTGATATCAGCAATGTATATTTATCGCTTCGCTAGTGTGACGGAAGGCGACGACACTACGTTATCACAGACACGAGCCGCTCAATGCCTCTCTGCTCATTTTGTGAACAAGTCACACCATGGAGTCTAAGGATTATCAAATTCAACGACGCGAATGTCGCCCAGCCAGAAACTTGCAGCCCACACCATCGAAGCTTTCGAGCTCTACAAGATTCGAGCCATCAATGCGAATTATGTCGACTGATGAGCATCTCATTACTCGACAACAGTTACAACCCACGTATTCAACTCCAGCAACATCTTCCCATTCTCGTCGGGAGTGCCCTAGCCCCGCGCGTCGACTTACAAATCGATGCGCCGCAGGTCTATAAAATCGTTGTTCAGTGCGGGGAAAGCTTCACGGTTCTGCACGCCTTTGCCGATCCACAATCTGATGCAGCAGTGTCTCATGCCGTTGCTGGGAGACTCCCACTTCAACCTGATAGCCAGGAGCATTTCAAAATGATTGCTACATGGCTGGACGAATGTAAACGTAATCATCCAGCCTGCACAATCGACCAAATGGGACAAGAGCCCAAGGATGCACTCCTGACAAAGACTTCAAAGCTTCCACGTCGCGTGGTTGATGTGGGCACATGCACTGACTTGAAAATTCGATTATTTGAATCCATAGATAGCGAAGGAGAGTACATCGCGTTGAGCCATAGATGGCCCACAGACCCGTCGAAACACTACACGACGACTCGGGCTACCATCAAGAACCGCAAACAAGAAATGTGTCTTGAGGATATGCCTAAAACTTTCCAGGATGCTGTAAGGGTATCCAGAGAATTAGGGTTCCGATATCTGTGGATCGATTCCTTGTGCATTATCCAGGACGACCCTGCAGACTGGGAACAACAATCTGTGTTGATGGGGCAGATCTATTATCAAGCTACGATTACTATAATGTCAGCTACGGCTCCGATACATTCAAAAAAGACTTACAAGGAAGAGTCTCCCGAAGGCTTTCTCTACAGAATACCAGAACTGTCACAGTTACCGGTGGTCAAGATGGACTATTATGATAAAGACTGGCAAATGAAAGGAAACTGGTTTATCCAATATCGGCAGCAGTACATTTCAGATAACCTGGATCTGTTGACTAGAGGTTGGGTACTACAGGAAGAGTTATTGTCCCGAAGGAAGATAATATACGCTCCGGACCAAGTGTTATGGGTAAGTGAACTCATGAGATAGTTCAATGATTTGCTTACAAATTACAGCAATGCAGATCATTACAGGTCTTTGAAGTCAACCGGGACATCAAGACTAATTTCGAGCGCTTTAAAGATGCTGGAAGTTGGCAAGACCGAGAATTCACGGATCACTGGCTTGGATCGGCAGAACTATACTCTTATCGGAACCTGACTTTTGAGTCTGACAAGCTTCCTGCTTTGTCCGGTCTCGCATCACATTTTAGCCAACGACACGGGCAGGAATACTACGCGGGTATTTTCAGTGGAAGCATTGCCGAAGGCCTGCTCTGGGCTCCGTCTTACCCCGGTTGTCTTTCTCGCCCGAAAAACTACATCGCTCCCTCTTGGAGCTGGACTTCCCTGATTGGAAGTATCAAGATGTTGGCTCCCCTAATGCTAGATGATACAACCAGTAATGTGCCGCCGCTCAAGAGTGCGTTAGAGGACGCCCGCTTCGAACTCTCCCCCGAGGGACAAAACCCCTATGGACGACTTAAGGGTGGCCAAATGAAAGTAACGGGCTGGCTAAAGAGAGCGAACATGAGTCGACGAATTTTCGACGCTGATCTTACGATGAACCTCCACGCTGATGATGAGTTGATGAGCTCGTTTGAACTCGATCTAGCGGAGTACGCCCCTACGGCCAACTCGATGCAGGAAGTTGAATGCTTGAATGTGCTTCAAGGACATGAGAATGTCTTGGTTCTTAGGAAACTTAGAAATTCAGAGGAATATGAGCGAATTGGTATCGCTACGGTTGACCCTGCTCGGTTTAGTGAAACGGTTGCTAGAAAAGAACGGATTACAATTGTTTGAAATATTTATATTTCACCTAAAATTAGTTGAAAGATAGAGGTTTTCCACTATTCTTTTCCTTTCTTAAATATAGAAATCATATACATAAATTATCCAAAAATCTTCGACTAGCATACGGTTCAAATCAGAGCACCTACATATAGCTCTATACTACTAATATAGCGAAGAGGTTTTGAATCGATGTAGAAGAGCTCAAGGCTGCGAAAGTGAGGACCCTCAAGAGATACGTAACAGGAAAGGAGGTCGAGTTGGAGCTCATTATGTTCTGCGTACTCGGAGTTTCACGAAATCCGAGTCCTTTTCAGGTACAGGGCCCACTTGGTGGTACGCATGTCGGATGAATTATCCAGTAATTTTGGGTCGGCTAAGTGCAAGGAGAATTGAACCTCCGAGAGGGCTATACAGTATAAGATTTTGATTGGGCTGGTGCTGCCTTATATGGGTTGATTGGGATGATTTTCAACTTGAAAGTTGATTGGGCAGGCGCTTTTGCATAAATCGAAAGTTATGCATGAAGACAGCATATACAAAGTCCACACCACTATAAATTATACGTTTCTAATTAGGCGGCCGTTACTAGTAGAATATATATATAGACTTTTACTTGTCAAAAAGCCCCGTTCCCTCATTGCCAGCAGCCCGACCTGCGGAGTACTCTTTTGCGTTATGACTTGACCATATTTTTAGTATTTTATGATCTCTACCTAGGCCCTACATCGTAGCATATAAAACAAAATATATCGTACATAATTTTCAGTCATGCCAAAATTCGAAGACCGCCTAGCAGATTCTGGACAGCCGTGTCGCGCTATTATCATAGGTGCTGGAATCGGTGGTGTGGCAGCTGCCATAGGCATGAGGCAAGCGGGGCTCCAAGTTGTGGTTCTGGAGCGTATGGCAGAATTACCAGGAGTAGGTTGATCTCAAATTCCGATCCTTTGTGCTGTTCAGATGCTGATGCGTCAGTGGCGGGATTCACTTGCCTCCCAATGCTTGCAGAACACTTGAGCAACTCGGCTTACTGTCGACCGTGGAGAAGCATGCGATCCCACTTCAAGATATTACACTACGTTCTTATAAAGATGGTAGTATCTTGAGAAGCTTGAAACTGGTACCAGACATGCTAGACAAGTACAAGATGCCTTACCTGGCATCCCATAGGGTAGCATTTCACAAATCCCTAGTAGACGCCGCCACAGTTCAAGGGGTCCAGATTGAGCTTGGATGCGTCGTCTCGTCAATGATTTCAAAGTGCCTTCGGTCAATCTACGAGATGGCCGAGTTTTTCGCGGCGACATTATGCTTGGCTCAGATGGAGAAGTGTCCCAATGTCGGTCGCTATTGTTAGGTCGTCCTGATCCACCCCACCATTTCGGCCACATGCTATTCTCCTGTGAGATTAGTCAGGATTTAATTCGTTGCCACGATGATCTCCGCGATCTTGTGGACTCCCCTAGCGTGCCGTATTGGTTGGGTCCTGGCAGTCTTTGTCTTGCCAGCATTGTTCAAGAGAATGGTTGCTTCAACCTTCTTGGCGGTCTCGAGGAGCCAACGACGAATAACGTCCAGACCCATCCAGAGCTCTCAGACATGGAAGAAGTCAAGCATTATTACAAGGAATGGGACCCTAAGCTGAGGAAGCTGCTGGAACTAGCGCCGTTCTGTCTCAAGTGGACGTCGACGGTGATTTCAGAAACGCGCAATTGGTCACATTCTGACAAGCATTTTGCTTTATTAGGGGACGCGGCGCATTCAATGACACCATACCTGTAAGATACGTTCTTGTTCCTCTCAATGAGGGATCTAACTCATCTTGTACTACAGGGCCCAAGATGCAGCTGCAGCGCAGTGCCTAGAAGATGCCGCCGTGCTATCACAGCTTCTTGCCCATGCTACGCATTCAAAACAGCTTCAAGATATTCTTTGTCTCTACGAACGCATGCGCAAGCCGCGGACACTTAGATTAAAGTACTTGAGCGAGGAAATGCGCGATGTATATTGCACGCATAATGGACCTGTCCCGGCAGAAAGAGACCGTCAGCTACGTACCTTTGAGCTTTATCCTGGTTACGCGATTCCTTGGATGGATCCTGAGTTTCAGAGTTGGGTGTATGCGTATGACGCAAAGGAGGAAGTTGACCTGGCATGGCAGAAATATCTAGAGGGTAGATGGCCGGGCACCAGTGGATACTGGAAAGTGAGTAGAATGAAATAGAGAGTTAGCACAGGCTCCAATGGAGTAGTCTAGGTGTTCAGAAGGACAATATCAATCGAGATAAAGACAGTGTTCTGTATTCTCTGTATATTTATCACCTATCTATCACCACTATTCCAGCTTGCAACGGCTTTGCATTTCAAGACGAGACCAAGGTCCCATGCGACATACTTCATTAAACAGACTCGTGTATGCTTCCTGTTATCCGAATATCGGTTGTTGCATTGATGCCCTTGCCATACTGGCGTTGATGATTGGTAGTGCTATTGCCAGCCGTGATGTTTGTCGATTGTATGGATGATTGTTTGCTGCGGCTTCCGTATGTGGGGTGGCTCATTTTGTAGTTGTTGATAGGAGTGTGCCCGTAGTTTGAGTCGAGCTTGTGCGTGACAAAACGGTCCCATAGTGGCTGTAACGGCGGGATGTTACCACAGACGATCATGATGAAAGCTTCAGCACCGGTCCAAGCCTGGAGATTGTATGCGCCCCCTATGTCATATCAATTAGTATAACTTGAGGAAAATCCAGACAGTGAGCAAATGGCGTACAAGTGAAGTCTCCCCTCGAGGATAAATCGATTATGTAGCGAATCTTGATCCCGCTAAACATAGCCGCACTGGACAGTGTTAGCTATTTTGGATTCCAAAAGCCGACTTGTTGTGGTACCCACATTAGACCAAGACTAAGCAAACAACATAATGCCACTTTCTTTCTCATGTTCAAGTTCATATTCCAAAATATCGTGATAGGCAGCAGGGCTAGCACAATATCCGCCATGATGTTCCACGCTTTGCAAATCAGCGAGGCCATATGTGTTGACACAATGAAAGCTTACCAGCTAAGAAGTAATTATAGTGCACCTGCACCAAAGGATTCCAGCATTTAGCTGGTAGGTCTGGGGTCCATAGCGCTCGGGGAGGATTGCATTGGACGAAGGTGAATATGCATCCTAGGGTGTTTATGATGAATAAAGACACAACTAGGAAATACAGGAACCACTTGCGCCAGAAGGTATTTGGGCCCATGATTCTGAGGATCAGAAATGCCACGGCGGCCTTCCCAGGAGCGAAGAGGAATACCCCCCATGGCTGTGAGATCCAGCTCCATTTGGCCGCGTTAGGAATCTCCTCTTTGGTAAGATAGTAAACATGACGAGCACCGCCGATGAGGGCCAATTTCGTCACAAAAACAGTCATTATGATGAAGAGTACCTAAACATGTAAGTACGGGCCTCTGTAGTAATTTTCTGACCAAACAGAGCTTACTACTGTAAATAACATCATCCAATCATCTATTCCCAGTCCGCGGATGAAAAGTCTCACATAGAAACGAAGAGATAGAATGGATATACACAAAATTGCTTCCACCCAGAACATAGCAATCAATTGCGGTCCTCTGTTCTGGTTGCCGTCGGAAGGGGGCATTGCTGGAGAAGCCATGTTTATCTGAAGGTAAGAAAGCTCTGCAAGCAGCGTCACTTAAGAAACGTGGGGAGATAACATATGTTAAGTATCATCAAGATAGCGGTAGCTCGGGCAAACCATGAGAGAAGAGTGCTGAGCCTCAAATAACATCGACTAATAAAGCGGCTGTGCATTGTTTGTGGTAACAACAGCCCATAGCTAAGTGATGAAGCATTCGTTTTCTTTAGACAAACAAAGAGGGTGGTCAGCATCCTGCAAAGTTCCCGAACGGGATTTCTCTATACAGTTGGGGCCCCGGAACGCGCTGATCCGTGTGCCTGGAATTCTTCAGCTCAAAATAGCTGTGGGCATGGCTCGTGTCCACTTGCGTATACTTCTACATGGCAGGGGTGTCGTCAGATTCGGTATTACTTATGGTATGACAAAGTTGCATAGAGTAAGAGGCTTAGACAGGTTGATGCATGCATTTAATATATTCTGTTGGTTGGTAGTACTGACGAACGAAGGGTGTGTGGGGATCAATACCTAAAATAACTCACTGTGTAACGTTCACCCGAATCACCTACAAACCAACAAACGAGGGAAAAGAGACCGTGGCTCTTCGCTCATCAACGCACATCTTTACAGTTTCAGAACTACTCAGTGATCTATACTCAAAAGTGTACATTGGTCACTCAGTCGCATATTGATATAATCGAGCGAGAGATTTTCTACCTGGTGAAGATGGACTCTATCGCTACTCAAGTCGAGAACCTGGTCAAAGCCTCTAATGAGACTGGCCGTAAGGAGATAATAGACATCCTGCGAAATTTGCAGTACGCTATCGAGACCCCCTATGATACTCTGCAGCGGTTTGCCGGCTTGGTAAGTGTTCTTTGAGCCTTTGGTGTGCTACCTAGGTTATTTACTTACTTTCGAAGCACCTTCAAATCACTGTCGCCAGGATTGGTATTGATTTAGGTATATTTGATGCTATCAATGAAGCCAAGGAGACGATTACTGTTACAACACTGGCCCAGAAGACTGGTGCTGCTCCGGAGCTCCTAGGTACATAGGGACATAATTAATAAAAGAACGCCACTTTATCAGGGGCTTCATATCTAGCTAGATTATGATCATCTTGCCTTAAGCTAAGGCGCCTAGCCGCTGCCGACCCCATTGGCCAATTTCTCCGTCGTGCGTTGTCAGCCCATGCTGCTCCCACCACTGCGCATGCCACCTGGATCAATATCCTTACTTGCTACATAGACTTCCTTGGATCTTTATTCACACGAGCATTCTGAAGGGAAAACCCCACATCTCCTTCTATTGATGAATGCTGAGGTGTGACATATCAGGCAGATCAAATTCAAGATGTCACGACGACCAAAAGCTTCAGAATACAAACTCCTTGGGGATACCGCGCCCACTCTCCAGCGCATAAAGACCCGTGTGTTTTCTTGTTCGACGTTGACCATAGGTGTATTATTTATATTTGTTGCGGGAGCCAGCTTCTCGATCGGTAGACATACTATACATGAGGGTGGACTGGGACTACCTAATATCCCCCGTATGCGCAACTCAGTCTTCAATTGCATCAGCTAATAGTACCAATGAAAAAGTCAGAAGTGTGCTCTACACGTTTGAATATAACCGCACGTTTGCCGAAGCTTCTGATAGTGCTGACAGGGCATGGAAAGACCTCTTTCCGCCTCAGAATGGGTACTTCACACATCCTGAGATAGCCCCTGAGAGATCCACTTTATCCGTCTATCACCAGCTGCATTGTTTGGTAAGTTTTGACCTTGTTGGCGACTTTAACTGAAACCTATCTAATCATCTATATAATGGTATCCGCGAGGGATATTGGACGGTTCACGACCTTGCTGTTGCGGGAAAGAAGCTGAATGATAACACCTTACCAATGATGATCTCACCACCGCACATTCGACATTGCATAGATCTTTTACGACAGAGCCTCATGTGCAATGCAGACACTACTGTTGAGAAGAAAGATGAAGTTGCTGGCGGAGTTCATGGTTTTGGTGTGCAGCATCGTTGCAAGCATTGGTTTCAGCTGGTGGACTGGACTAAGAAAGCTCAGGGAAGCTAGATATGAATCGCTAAGACCCCTATACAGAAGTCACTAAATCCACATATTTTTGAGTGATGTCTAAGTCCCTTCACAGACTTCAAATTAACTCTACATGTGCATGAATTCCACTCTTGTCAATTACATCGGCGCCCTGAGCGGTGGAATGTCTGATAATCTAAGCCTTCCACGCCACTTCAAAGAGTGCCAAGGGCGATGACGGTAATTGTGCTACTGAAACAATCTCAAACCTCGAGTCGGCTTTCCACAACAACGTTTCCCACTCAGTCTTATTACGCTCTTTGCCATTGAACATGGCCTTCATTGAAAGATCGTGACACCTTCAAGAAATTAGCAGGAAATAATACTTCTTTCTTAAAAATTTATACCTTGCTAAGCGCTCTTGGTACTTGGAAGTGGTACCGGGGTTTGGAATGCAAAAGTCGTTGATCAAGAGCGTCGCTCCGGGTTTCAAAGCGGGAACGAGCTGCTGAAGAATACGGATGCAGAATTTATCAGACCAGTCATGAAATATCATACGGAAGATATAGACATCAGACCCATGAACTGGTTGCTCGCAAAAGAAGTCATGCGACTGGAATGTGACTTGGGAAAGCAGATCAGTATTTCTCATACTTTTAGCATTTTCAACAACGTTAGGCAGATCCTGAACAATAATTCTCATAGACGGGAACTTCCTGGCCAGTTCATAGGCAACAGCTCCGTCAGCACCGCCTACATCGACAACTGTTCTTGTACCAGAGTGCCATAGAGTTGCTTCAGTAACAAGGCTAGTCTCAAAGCCAGGCATAACTTTAAAGAGACCCATGGCCCTGGAAAAGCGTTCAATGCGTTCCGGTGAGGAACCCAGTTCTTGAAAGAATGACTTTTCTACTCCACTAGCAAGATTGAATGCGGTCTCCGTCGGTTCCGCTGATGCGGGCCATTTGACCAAGGCATCCACAACTTTGGTGGTGGGAGCCCACATTTCCTCACAAGAGACAGTAACCCAGTCACTCAGCATAGGAATATGTGCAAGCGACCTTGAAACAGATGTATGAGAGATGAAGTCAATCTTTGGCTGGGCGAATATATTATTGGTGATGGCGTGTTGTAGGATACGACGCATACTCTCTTCATCCATCTTGCATTTGGCTGCGACCTCAGTAAAAGATATTTCTTGTCCCACAGGAAACCTGGAGAAGATCTTAAACCGATTGACAGCATGTAAGCTAATTAAATTGTGCTGGGCGTCACACAGTGTTAGAGCTTGTTACAGGCGATGTTGTGGGATTGCTTACCGTTCCATCCAGCTGATGTAGAATATATCTTAGAGGTCCCAGTAGCAGGGAGTGCAACTCGTCCGCGGCTTCTATTATCTGTTGCATTGATGCAGCAGCCGAGTCAGAAAGTTCCAGCTTAGCTGGGAAGTCTGGAGCGAATGAAGGCGACGGCAAGCCTTCAGCTTCGAGGTAGCCTTCTAGCTTGATAGTTTCCTCCTTGATATTTGCCGCCAACTCAGTGATACGTCCAGGTGGCATCTTGTTTAGGCAAAGGAAGTTTTAAGGTATAGATTAGCAGGTCCGTGAATAAATAGGCAATGAAGAATTCTTGGTTCGAGATCTCAGTCATGGCATTTACATATTCTTAACGTCACATGGAATACTGCCTTATTGTTGGCGTGGCAGGAGAGAGACTGATGGTGTGTATATCAAATCTGGCATATGGAGCCTCGCTGTTAAATCTACATCCTACTTATAGGCTAATAGTATTAGCTGCATCCTTCCATGGTTTGGGGGTTTCTGTACCGAGGTGCTACCTCAAAGTTATATTATCCAGGGATATAAGTAGGGGTAAGACTTTAGTGTGTTTTGTTCGATAACTAAACGGCTTAACATATCTGGGTGACGTTATATTGAGGTAGCACCTCGGTATTAGATCTGCAGATCAAGAGGATGGGGTATAGGTCCTTGGGAACCAAAAAGTAACGTTGCCTTATTTCACTGAAAGATTGTTCGAGATTCATAGGTTCGGTTAGTATAGAAAATCTACACAGCAGAGCGACCCGCATTTGCAATAACCCCGACTAGAATTTTCAAAATTGGCGTTACACCCGATTACCTAGCTCCGCTGAATGATGAGCATAATTACAACACACTGAGGTGCACGCAGTCCACGACACCTTCAGAACAAAAACATACCGCTGCTTTGCAGTTGCTTATGCTGCAACGCAGCGCTCCTAGCCTCAAAGATAGAAGTGCTGGAAGCCGATTATTTTGGGAATATTGATCCGCCAGGGATCACAGGGGAGGGGAAGGATCGGTTAGAGTTGATGGCGGGGGAGGTCCGGATGCTGCTTGCAAAAGTGGAGGGATACAGATTGGAGGTTGGATTTGGAGCTAGAACTAATTGGAAAATGCATGTGCTGCAGTATCAGATGTTTGAACTTTGGCCGCCTGGTAATCAAGTGAGAACGAAATAAAGGTTTACCGGTTCAGTTTCAACAAAATGTTCGGCATTACTGGGGATTCTTGCTCCCAAAACCAGAACTTCTCAATTCTGACCAGCATGATGAATCAAAAACGTCACCACAGGGGTACATGTACATATTCTCCCGATTTTTCTGACTATTACTGTAAGAGTTATTAACTCTAACGCTCTTGTTAAGGCTACGCTGGCGATGTAAACTACTCGCTTAATTTGCCCCTATTTCAGGTCACCCTTGTCCACTCCCCTGATACTTAATTATCACACCCCCCAAATTTCCATCCCTATTTCCATTTCCATCTCACACATACAACTTTCCGATATCCAGAACATGTATTTCCCTGTCCAATTTCTCCAGCGATTTCCTGAAAATTCCAATAGTCGAATCCCGGTCTAATCACCTCTATCGCGCGCGCATGAGTTCAAAGCGCTAGATGCGACACGGCAAAGCGAGCAACAGGCTGCCATTTCCGCAGCGTAATTACAGGCGTCTTCCCCTCAACAGCCCTCTTCTTCTTAACACCCAAGAACAGCATCCGCAGCACGTCATTCCCCGTGTGTCCTTGCGGCGCTGCCTTAACATGTCCATGCGGGTACGGTATGAGATACCTCACACTGCCATTTCCCCATGGCTGAAACCAATGCAGCGTTCGCAGGTCATAGGTTTCACTGGTATCCAGCGTGATGGATATCTCTCTGGCGCCCGAGAAAAGTGAGAATGTCTTTGCGAGCGGTCGGATCCACGTATCCAAGTGGATGTTTTCGAACGCGATGTTGTCCCATTTTACGTCCCGGGCTTCTAGCGTCTGGAACTGTTGCAAGCCGCCGGGGATGTGGAAATCGAGGTAGCGCAGCCATTTCTTAAAGCTGTAGACGTGCAGCAGAACCGCGTCGAGAGAGAAGTAGAAGCTGTCGACGGAGGGGTTTATGCAGAGGGGTTTGGTCTTGACATCTCCTGTGTTTGCATGGAAGCGTGAAGGGAAGACGATGCAGAAATGCTTCAAGGTCTCTCGGCGGCTCTCGCGGTTGACGAAGAGCGTTACGGGGGGATCGGGAGTCTTGTCGAAGAGATGGAAGTTGTGGATATCGTCTGTCATCTGAGACCGTGTTGGGAAGAGGCACTCGCGGTAATCGTGGTACCTATACGTGTCTATATCCAGATGGCGGCCAGGGGGAAGCGCGTGCTGCCATATCTGGATACGCAGCTCTAGAGGCAGCTCTTGGAATCTTGGGAAGGTGGTTGCTGGAGCTGGAAGTGGAGGTGTGGGTTTTGCTATAAATGGTCCAAGGTCAGACAGCAGTTGGAAATGACTGGGGCTGGCGTTGTTACCTATTTCGTTACCCATTTCACCCGGGTTTTGTACGAACTTTTCGATTAGAGCTGGGAAGAATTGAGTGGCGGCTAGCCTCAAATTCCGTGAGAAAGCAAGTCTAAATTTTAAGTTGCGAAGCGGATTCCGATAGGTTGGACGATCTGAAGCGGTACTGAAAACGTTGACAAAAGCTGGAAAGCTTTCTGAGTTTCTTAATGGATACAAGAAGTTGAAGAGGAAGATACGAATTAAAGAATATTCTGTGGTGGGAAAAAGTAAGGTTAAGACCCTTCATACTACTCAGTCTAAATCGCAACCCACTATGCCCAACTCTCCCTAGGACCCAAGTTTGTACTTATACGGACCAAATATTACCGCATTTAACTCCTACATATCTTCGCGGGTAACTCCACTAAAAGTCGCCAGATCGAGACATGGATATGCAAATAAATAGTAACACATCTATAAACATAATAGAGAAAAATGGTAGTATTTTCTAAAGGCAAGTTTACTAATTAAATATCCTCTTAGAATCAGTTAAATTCTAAGTTTAATATAAATGTAACCTTTTTTAATCTAGGTAATAACTATTCTTCGCAGCACGTGGTTTTGTGGAGTTGCCCGCGAAGATATGTAGGAGTTAAAGGACAACCATAACCTAGCGACCAAAGAGGCGCTAGGTCACTACAAAAGCCCATAACAATTCTTAAATCCACACGCTGACTTGCGAGATATTTATTTTAACAAAGGATATATGCGTCATGTGACCATCTCAACATAGGGGTTCATTCGCTAATCAACCACCCCACTTTTAACCCTCGCCCTCTTCAACTCCACTCACTCCACCCTCCCCTTAAAACCTCCCTCCCTCCATACACTCCACATAACTCCCCTCAACCCACGCACCCATGCCCCAAACCAGCCTCATACTCAGCGCCTCCGGCATCGGCCTAAATTCACTTCACAACACAGCTCCTCGCGCGCAGCGAAACCGTAATCGCAAGTTCGCCACCAGCGCAGCGCCTCGCCCTGCTGGAATCCGGCAACGGGAAGAAGAACCTGACTGCTGAGGTACGAGACTAGTATACATAATTTCGCGCTGGAGGTGGAGAGCGGGGTTATTGATTATGTGGTGCTAATGCGGGGGTTTGCAGTTTCCGAATAGGGTTGGTTTTTGATGTATATTCTATGGTGTTTTCTTAGTTTAGTCATTTCATTGATATTGTCCCCTTTTCCCCTTTTCGTGCAGCAAAACGAGTGTAATCACGTGACATACCCCCTTGATCACGTCCTCCACCCTTAATCAAGCTCCTCCTTCCTACCCCCATTTCCAATCTCCTTATCTCAT
>QGMF01000008.1:0-136238 GCA_007821475.1 Lachnellula arida | reverse complement strand
ATAGAAGAAGCGAGAAGCTAGTAGAATATATAGAATAAGCTAGAAGCTATAAGAAGCGCATAGCTATCAGAAAGTTCGGAAGCCTATATTATAATTATATAGTGGCCGGAAAGTATAGCAACTAATAATATTATAGCTATATACACTATAGCTTAGTTATACATAGCTTTTATACTAAGCCTAATTAGGTTTAAACTATATTTAGGACTTATTACTATATATTTAATAGAAAGCAAGTATATAGCTATAAATGCCGCTGCTAAGAAAATAGCTTTTATTAGAATATTATTAAAAGAGCTAAATCTATTAAGGTAAGATAAGTTACTACTATATACTAATAATAATAAAGCTCTTCTACTTGCTAATAATTCTATATTTTATAAATAAACTAAGTATATTAATACTAAATATTATATAATTAGGGATTATATAAATAAGGGTTTACTAGATTTAATATATATTTCTACTAAAGACTAAAAAGCTAATAGTCTTACTAAGACTCTACCTATAAATAAGTTCACTAAGTTTATAACTTAATTAAACCTATACTAAGCTAAATTCACTTCCCTTAGCTAATAACTCTAAAGTTAGCTAAGACTTAGCTAAAAAAGTTAAGCTTAGAATTAAGCTATAAAGTATAAAGACTCTAGTAAATTTAAATTCGGTCTAATATATAAAGGAAAAGACCTAATTAGGCATTTAACTATATACCTCTAGTTAAATTCTATTAGAAGGGGCGCAAATAGCAATTTCCAAATATAATTAACCTAAGCTTAGCTAAGAAGTAAAAATTAAAACTAAGCTATAAAGTAGCTTCTACTTATACTAGTAGATTAAAACCTTTTACACTAGATTAGAACTATATATTATTATAAATATTTTTATCTTAGTACTAGTTTAGCGCATATAGGCCTATAATTAATTTATTTCATAAAAACGCTACTCTAAGTTACCTACTTAATATGATGTAGGTGCCACCTATTATATAGCCGCCACCCACCTAGTAGGAAAAGGGTAACGAGGGACCCCGGGAAGTCATCTCTTATTAGGGCTTAACCGGGAAGTTATCTCTTAAAGAGAGATGCTAAGAAGTTATCTCTATTAGATAATATCAGGAAAGGATCTCCTTAACCTCTAGAAAGGGCCTATAGGACCTCTAAAAGAGGGCCGCGCCTTATCTAGCTAGTTAGTAGTATAACTTGGGATATATAGCTCTATATAAGAATAGTATAACTACTTTAATATAAATATAGACCTGCTCTAGCTCTATAAAGGGCTAGAGATTAGTCTATTATTTAACCTATCTATTATTTAGTGATCTTGCCTACTAGTCCACACCTTACACTTAAGCTATTTAAGCTATCTAAGACATTTAAGCTATTTTAACTAAGCTAAGATATTTAAGCTATAATAGCTAATTAAAAAATAGCTATTTAGGTACTTATTAGAAGGGCGTATTAAATATATAGTAATAAGTCCTAAATATAGTTTAAACCTAATTAGGCTTAGTATAAAGCTATATATAGCTAAGCTATAGTATATATAACTATAATATTATTAGTTGCTATACTTTCAAGCTACTATATAATTATAATATAAGCTTCCGAACTTCCTAGTAGCTATGCCGGCCCTATAGCTTCTAGCTTATTTTATATATTCTACTAGCTTCTAGCTTCTTCTATGCCTAGGTAGGTTATAACTTATATAAGGCATTTATAACTTATATAAAGGATATATTATATATATGCCTATTAACTTATAAGTATATAATATATACTATAACTCACTTTATAGTAACTTATAAAAGTAGCTAGAATAGCGTCTTTTGTATATAATAGAGTGACTATAGAGCCTCAGGCATTCACAGGTATATAGCTAGCTTCTTCTACACTCTTAATAATACAGCTCACCTTCAACCCACAAACTCGCATACTCACATTTCAGGCATACTCTTTATTATTTTTATTAATGCTTCTATTTATTTATCCTTGAACTCCTTCTTGTGAAAAGATTTTCTGCCAAACCTCCATCCATTTCTGTTGCTGGGCCGTGAGCGCCTTCCCAGGATTCTTAAATGAACGAGTCATGACATCGCGAAGACGGGCTCGAAGAGTCTTGATTACGAGCATTGTTTTCCAGTCTGACACTGCAAATCGCGCACGGTTGCCGTCAAGGATGAATACACCGGCGTACATCTATCCGGTGTTAATTTTGGAAAGGCTGGAAAGGAAGAGTGGACTTACATCACAGCGGACGTCGCCACAGAGGAGGGCAATGGCAAATTCTTCGATTGCTGTGGTTTCGTGGGCATTATAGAATCTACACATCGTAAGTTGTTATCTAGCTAAGCATGCGGCTCCAACTTACTGTTTCGCCTGCATGATATGGTAGTACGAGAGCCATTTTAGCTCATGATGTCCCTTGTTTACTGACGACGGGTGTAGACTGATGGACTGATTATTGGCGCAATTCCGGAATCCCTTTCCGTCTCGGACGAGGAGTTTTGGGTAGAAACTCCAACCAATCACCGAGGTTGTGACAAGATCGTTGTCACTATTTACATTCGCTCGTTGAGGGATATCGAAGAATTGCCGGCGTCTCGTAGAATAGCGCATTCTGAATTGTTAGTAATTTTTATCAAAGTCCACAGGTCTGCATACCGGTTCAGGATGCTTCGCTCAGCTTCCGTGAGAGGCAAAAAGCCCGAGTCAACTAAACATACGACGAGTTGTCCTTTCAGGTCTTCGATATTTGATAGTGTTTGCTGGTTGAGAAAGTTCTTTCTGCAGAATTGGTATTCTGAGCCGTTGCTGAGGCAGACTCGCTTCCATGCTAAATAAGCATTATAAACAGTAAGAAGATCCGAGTCACCTAAACAGTGTCAGCAGATGGTACCTCGAAAAAACATTAAGTTTGTAAGGTGACCCAATGCTAGTAGTATACTAGTGCACTGCTTGGCCAAATTTGCCTCGCAGACAATAGGGAAGCGGAGAATAAAATGCATAGACAACTGACCTCTACGATATGATTGCCGAATTGTATCTGCTTGGCCTCGTGCACCGAATGGTGCAACGAAAGGCGATTTTGAGGATAGAATAGCTGCAATAGTAATAACAGCGTCCAAGCACTTGAAGATGCTGCCCAACAGAATGAGTTTACCCAAGAATACATCAAGGGGAAGTCTTGCCAACTGAATACCCAACGGGGTCAGATCTTCCCCTGGAGTTAAAGCTCTGACATCGATGAGAGCATCAACCGCACGGCGGATATTCTTCGGTAACGGTGGGTCGAGAGCTTCACTGAGGGTCTCTTCGATGCCGCCAAGTTTACAGATCTTGACGCGAATGGCAAGGTCCTGCAAAGATAACCTAAGAAGCTCGGGGGTTTGCTGATCGGCCATCTGTGGAGGAAGTATTAGTCCACTGGGGGGTTTACATATGCATCATTCAATTACTTACAAGTTCATCGTGGCGATACTTAGTAAAGAGGTGGAAACATAAACCCTCCTGAACTCTGCCAGCTCTACCTCTTCTCTGTTTTGCATTTGCTTTGCTTATGAATGTTTCCAAAAGTCTGGAAAGCTGCCTTCGCTCATCAAATCTGTGAAGCTTTAGCGAAATCTCCCACGAAAATTGAAATTGACAGACCTCATTTCTCGGTGCTTCCCAGTATCAATAACACAGGTCACATCGGGGATGGTGATGCCGGTCTCAGCAATGTTTGTGGCAAGAACGATTTTTCTCGTCCCTGGAGGCGGCACCAGGAAGGCTGCTTCCTGGTCCTCACTCGCAATGGTAGAATGCAATGGATACACATACCAGTTCGAAGAGAACTGAGGATGTCCAACAAGCATGTCATTGAGTTGTCGGATTTCTCCAATGCCTGGCAAAAAAACCAATATTGCTTTGCTGTAAATCTCAAAGTGCGTGTCGGTTGCCAGCTTAGTTAAAAGTTGCGTAATGAGCTCGAAATCGATTCTGTATTCATCGATCTGTGCAATAGTGCTCCTCGTCTTACCGCTATACCCACGCAGGGCCTTCGTATTCTCAGACTTGGCGGGGTCGCTAGTAGCTGTGTCTCCAACCTCTATGTCATCATCAAGGTCAGTGAGCTTCTCCTGTTGGCCATTATCAAGAGAATATCCGATAAGCTCAACCGCATCTTCCAGATACTGCACTTGGACGGGAAAGGTGCGACCAGGAACCCTCAAAACAGGAGCCCCATCAAGATATTTAGAAAAGCGGTCGGCGTCAACTGTTGCGGACATCAATATTACCTTGAGGTCGGGTCTTTTGACCATGAGCTTTCGCAGCACGATCAATAGGAAGTCGCTGTCAATAGTACGCTCATGTACCTCATCTAGAACGATATGCGTGATGTCTCTCAAATCGTTGGACCCCTCTAGCATGCGCATGACAATGCCAGTAGTTGCATATACAAGCCTAGTTTCTTTTGACGTATTTGATTCGAGACGAATTGCGTAGCCAACAAGTGAGCGAGACGTCCCGAGTTCATTCTTACGCTCTCCAAGCTCTTCACTCACACGCCGAGCGAGCGAAATTGCCGATATACGTCGCGGTTCTGTGCAGTAGATTTTGCATGGTTTGCCCTTTGAAAGCTCATGCTCTAAGATAAAAGCAGGAACCTGGGTACTCTTACCACTGGACGAGGATCAGCGCATATCTAGACAAAAGGCAGTGATTCGTCTTACCATCCTGTCTCTCCACAAACTATGACTACCTGAACTTTGTCAATCGCGCCGAGGACCTCATGCTTGAATCCCCACATTGGTAATTGCATGCGAGATTGCTGTAAGCCGTCAGCTAGAAAAGAGAGAAGGTATCGGACAACTAACGAGCATTGCTTGATAACTTTGTGTGCTAGACTTCTCTAGCCAGATTCTCTGGTAAGCCTCAGGTGCTAGAGCCAATTTTGGGGCCTTGTCTCCCTTAGTTTCGTCACCATTCTCCAGTGTTCGAGTAGAGCCGCGGTTTTTGAAAGCGCCTTTGATCAGGACACCATCTTCAAGTTCCTGGTCTCTCTTTTCGCGAACCATATCGCGAAAAGTGCGAATACTAGCTCGATCTGCTTCATCCAGCTTCTCTTTCTTTGCTTCCGCGAATTCGGTCCACAAGTCCCTCCACGTAGCAGGCAGACGAAGGAAAACTTTATCTTCTTTTGCAGATGAGCCAAATATGAGAAATAGAGCTGTTGTTGCAACGTACGCCTCTGATTGCCTGCCGTCTGGCGCGGATACAGATATCATAGTAAATGTTTGCGATTTTGGCGATGCATAATACTCGATTTCTGGAGGTGGAGTTAACTCAGTCTCCTGCGCCTTCGACCACAGGATGCGGAGCGAATGACGATTGGAAAAACTTGAATCAGAGAGCAAAGTGAAGTTCAACTTAGCAGACGAGTCCCTAAAAGCGGCTAGATTAGCACGGGTTGAGACATGAGGAATTGATCAACACCCACCTCGCTCTACAGGCTTCTTCCAAAACTCTCGTTGGGTTTACCCCTGTCCATTTTCCAAAGTCCCGTATGGTGACTTTCACCCCATTGGTTCCGTTGATAACAGTGCTACTCTTGCCAGTCAGAGGATCGACTTCATTGACTGGTAGGCTTGCAAATAAGTCTGCGAGAGCTGCCTCATCATCACTACCTGTGTCTTCGAGCAACGCCGCCCCCATCTTAGCCGCCTCTTTGCTCACATCATCGTCTGAGTCAACAAGACTTTCCGATCCTTGAGAACCTGCATCCTGACTCAACTGGAGGGCACTCCGATGTACAGCAGCATCTCTCTCTAGCTGTATTCTTTTCATTTCCCATTGCTGGTCGGCTATGTACTGATCAAATAGAACATCATCTTCGATTTTTTTGATCTTCCTTAAAAGCTTTGCGGCCTCTGGGTCCGTAGGAGGCGCTGAAGCACGGGAGTAAGGCGTATGGTTCCGAACACCTGGGCGTGAGGTTGGCGGTTTCGGGGTGTGCGGTTGTAAGTGAAATAATTCCGTTTTGCATTCTAGATATACTGGTAACAAATCATCTGGATCCAAATCGCTGTCGTAATCGATGGCAGCCACCCTTTTGACAGGCGAACTCCTTTTCTCAAATTGAGAGAAACTGCCATTTGGGCCATGCCCGATATGCCTATTGTCAGATTCAAAATGTGGGGTTGTTGCACCAGATGGCAACGGACTGTTAGATGGGGTTTCTATTGTAGAAAATTAGTATTTAAGCCGAGGTACACGTGTCTGACAAGACTGACCTGTCTGAGATTTGGGGATAATTCGTTTTCTTTGCCAGTGCTCATAATCTGGGAGCTCTTTCCTCGAGCACTCGCGGGAAAGCCACTCCAGAGCTTCCTCCATACCCCAAATTGCATCTTTATTCCCTACCCCTATTTTGTCTGAAATATCAAGTATAACTTTCAGAGCCTGGCTAACTTTATCATCCAAGAAGCCAGCACCAATAAGTGCTTGTTGAAGAGTCCAGAGTCTTATGGTGAGCTCTTCTTCTGATGGAGGTTTCACACTGCTAGAGCCATCCACGGTTTGACCCGTAAACCGTCCCTCACACTTGACCAGATCCAAGATCTCTTCCATGAGTTCTGGCGGAAGCCATTTTCTCGTATTGAGGTTCTCTGCTTGACCCCTCAATACTCGGCGATCGGTCTCCAACCTCGTTTTTTGACGAAGGGCATCTCTTTTGGACTTCTGGGCGTACTTTTCTACTAGGACTTGAAGCTCGGAGTCTTCGAGTTGTCTCTCGAATTCTTCAGGAGTCAGATCCTTCTGTGGCGGCCCTGAATTTCCAGTTCCCTTGGTGTCTATGGCGTCCTTCTGCTGCACTTCGGCGTCCTGGAGCGTCGTTGGAGGGGTTGCTTCTACCTCAGGAACTTCTGCTTTCGACTTTGATATAATAGATGTGGTTGCAACAGCCCTAGCTGGATTCGCCGCAGGCTTCTTCTTCTTCTTCCCGCCAGCCATTGCAAAATATCTGGATCCAAATGTTGGACTGCGTGGATTCGCGAGAGTTGTTGCGTTGTCGACGACCAAATTCACTAGGCGGCGGGGAATCTAAAAAAACCACCGACCTGGAGAACCGAAATATACAAAGTTATTTTTTGATTGACACACCACCTCAACGACCACGCAAGAAGATCCTCCGGGTCATGACAAGATCCCCCTCCTCGACAAGATGACTGAGGTGGAGGTTAATGGTATCACTGTGGTGGATCTCGACATCACGGCTACGAAGGCGGCACTCTCTTCGTCTTCAACTACCAGGCGCCTTGGAAGTCTCCACAATCTTGAAGAGAGACTTTCCCACAATGGTAGACTATTCTTGGCTTTCACCATCGTAGCTTGTACGTATGCTAATCATGGATAGATATCGGCCAAGAGCTTTTCCCCAGAATTCTAGATCTATTTACCTACACGTACCCCGCCTACCACGACCGACACTCACGAGCGGCTGTTCAGCGATGCATTCGAACTATATTCGGCTCAGATGCCCCCCCTGAAGCCCTGGTAAACTTTGTCAAATTCATTCACGTCGAGACAAGGAAACCTGGCCTGGCGCCGAGCAACGCATTTGTGCTGGTCGAATGGTGCAGCATATTACTCCAGGAAATATCAGGGACAAGTCACTGGGAGAGATGGGGGTTGGAAACGGTTGTGAGCAATGGCCAAGCTCTTGAGTTATGCCTCAGTGAATCTTCACGGTCGAATGTGAAGCATTCAGCTCTCGTGGTGACTCGGCGCGGTCTACGGAAGGTTTTCTCAAATCAGGATGCCAGGCAAAAAGCAATCGAAGATGTTGTAAAGACGCTTACTGCAAAAGGTTCTCAACCTTCGGCGAGGAACGCTGTTATGCTAGGCGTTGTTGCGGGAGTTTGTGCCAGACTACCAGAACCAAAAGATATCCTCTCGCGCAAAACATCCGAAATTTATGCCTTCTATAATAGAGAGGTCATTGGATCACGATCTGCAGTACCTGCTCATGTTGCCAATGGATTAAGCGATTTCTTCGAAGCATTTACTACTAAGAATGACACCGAGAAAGAGATCATTCCGTCTCTTGAGAAGGCCCTACTCAGAGCTCCTGAGATTGTACTTAATGGCCTGATTGAGCCATTTTTCCAAGCGCTCCCAGATACTATAGATCTATCAACCATCCTTCGAGGCAATCTATTGAAACCGCTTCTTTCAAACATCAAGTCTACGAATGCCTCAATACGCCATGGAGCACTTTCAACTTTCAAGGCCATTATGCTGAAGTGCCACGAGTTGGACATTATTGCTAAAGTTGCGGAAGAGATCATTATGCCTCTGAAAACAGGAAAGCTGCCCTCTGCCGACCAGAGAGCCAGTCATGCAGAAATGCTTGCAGTCCTTCCAGTGTCAAATTTGACGGTAGTATCCGTGACCCCAGCAATCGCTGGGGCTGCTGGCAAGGAGGCAAATGATGTGGCCCTTAGTGCGGAAACGACAACACTTCTTCACTACGTGAAATGGGGGGTGGCTAATGGGAGCGAAGTGCCCAAACCAGTGATTGACATATTCGTTAAAGGTCTTTCTGATAAGAAAGTGCCCGTGAAGAAGTTGTGGGCATTGCGCCTCGGGGAACTCTTTTGGGATGTTCATGATCCAGGTATCTTGAATTCGAGATTCTCCTCACTTGCAGAAGCAGTAATACCAGCTCTCATGGATATCTGGCAGGAAACCAACAGCAACCCAATATCTGCTGCTCAATCTGGTCTTGTAACCGCCGCATACATCTTCACAGCTATCTCACATTCGAAGCTTGCAGCCACATCAAATAGCAAAGTCGAAATAGCCTTAAAAAAAGCGCAAGTTGCACGCCAAGCTTTGACAATGGATCCTAAGCCTTCATACTTATTGAATCAGCGCATATATGGAAAGCTTTCTAGCGACGATGACTTCAAATGGCTCATCCGTGCCCTTTCATCATTGTCTTGTGATATTTCTACCATTGAAGCCGATTCAGCAACCGCCCTTGGCTGGTCTCAAGCTATGATATTCTGCGTCTGTTCCACTAGCGTCAAACCTGGTCTGCGTAGAGATGCTTCCCGTGCCCTCTCCGAGATGTACGTTAAAGATGCCTCGAGGATCTCACAAATTACTATTGCCGGCCTCTGGCGTTGGCGACGATCAGTCGAATCTGCAGACAAGGACAGCGCCGCAGCTATATCTAAGACAGACAATCAGAATCTCCACTTGGTCGTGAGATCCATCTGTCTACCGCCTGTAGACGTTGAGCGACTCGGTGGCTCTATTAGCGAATCCATTCGCCAAAAGCAGATGGTATCTCTATTGGTTCTATCCCGGCCGGAACTGCTTCCACGGATCAATTGGATAGATCTGTGTTTAAGGGTTGAGGTGGATCCTGGAGGTCTTGCAAGAGAGTTTGGGGACCAATTAATACAGCAGATCCTGGATTTTACCAGCTTCACAGAAACAGTACGTGACATCTGATACTGAAATTCCCCTCCTATCCTAACTTCTTTTAGTCCTCAATACAGCATTCAGAATCTGTCAAGTCCGCTGCTTTCAATGCTGCCGCTGAGCTTGCTTTTGTAGCACCGGATGTAATGACGTCTCGCATTGTGCTACTAATCAAACAGGATCTCGACTCTACCCAATTAGCAAATATTGGCCCAACTGAGGCTGCTATATTTCGAACCGAAGAGGGAACTGCTTTCGTTGATGTCTTAGCGACCAAATCCCAAAACTATGTATCGAACAAGAACACCAAAGACTATGATACCATAAAGTGGGAAGAAGAGTTAAGGGCCCAGCTCGCCCAGAAGAAGGGCCAACAGAAAAGGCTCAGCCCAGAAGAATCCTCAAAAGTCAATTCTCAATTGAAAAAGGAGTCGGGTATACGACTAAGCATTCGATATCTTGAAGCTAAGCTTTTACGTGGTATTGGAATAATCAAGAGCCTCGCAACTGGCCCACCAACAGATGCTCGCCTTTGGATAGGGCCTGCAGTAAAAGCCTTGGTCGATGTCATCAGTGCTGGCGCCGGTCTGATCACTGGAAATGCCGCACCAGAGGCGTACATTTCCTGCTCCGAAACCCTTGCGAGTCGCATCGGTGTTCTCCGGCCATTCATTGGTATTGCAACTTTAAGAGCGTTAGATGTCCCACATCTCCAAGCTAATCTATTGCAAGAACCCTTAGGCGCCCTCATAACTAGGGTGCTCTACCGCCTTCGCTTTTCTGGAGAACAACGTCCATTCGACACTGTATCCCTGACATATATCCTTCCACTTGTATTCTTGGTACTTCAGAATGGAGGCTTTGGAGACGCAGATGATGCCGAAGCTCAAATAGTTCTGGCTTTGGAGTTCATCTCCTTTCATACCGACGCTTCGTCTGATACCTTTGTGCCTCGCTCAGAGATTCTTTCCGCCTTAATATCATCAATGCAGAGCTATAATCAACATTACAAAATCATCAAGGACTGTTTAGCAGACCTTTGCCGATGCATCGCACCTAGTATTACGGATCCTGAGATTGCAATCTTAGCTCGGGGCGCAATCGTACCACAGATCGCTGTTCGGACTTCGGTTCTGCAGTCTATCAGTGCAGAGATTGATATGAGTGACCTAGACTTTTCCGACGAGATTTGGCTTGCATGCCATGACGATGTGGATGAGAATATTGAGCTTGGACGTGAAATATGGGAAGAAAGTGGGTTTGAGATTAAGACCGCCTCGCCTTTCAGGATGCTTCCGTACCTCAACAGCACCGACAAGCAACTTCGAAGGGCAGCAGCTCGGTCCTTGGCCGAGGCAATCAAACTGCAACCCGCAACACTACACGATGCTCTTCAAAGTCTCCAATCTTCATACAAGGAACTAGCTAAACCTCGTGTACCGCAACTCGATGAATATGGTATGCCAAAGAAGATGGACCTATCGGATCCGTGGGAGGCTAGAAACGGTATTGCTATTGCATTCAAAGAGCTTGCTCCAGTTTTCGAAGAAGGTCTCCTTGACGAGTTTTTGCGATTCCTCATTGAGCAGGGACCACTTGGTGATAGGGATCCAAATGTCAGAGAGGAGATGATTGAAGCTGCTACAGCAATCATTGCACTTCACGGGAAGGATAAGGTGGAAGATCTCATGAAGACTTTTGAGCACACACTCGAGGCTCCAGATAAAGGTTCCGAATTCGCCGATCGAGTAAATGAAGCAGTCATCATCATGTATGGCGCTTTAGCTCGTCACTTGAAGGCTGGCGATGTGCGTGTCCCGAAGGTGGTTGACAGATTACTGGAGACTCTAAGCACGCCGTCAGAAGCTGTTCAGTATGCTGTTGCTGAATGTCTCCCCCCTCTTGTCCGCGCATCAAGCGAGAAAATGCCAGATTATATACACCAGGTCCTCGACAGACTCCTCAATTCAAAGAAGTATGCTGCTCGTCGTGGTGCTGCGTATGGAGTTGCTGGACTGGTCAATGGCAAGGGTATTTCTGCGTTGAGGGAATACCGGATCATGGTAACACTAAAAGGCGCCATTGAGAATAAGAAGGATGTCAATCATCGAGAAGGTGCCCTGCTTGCATACGAACTTTTATCGACGATGCTAGGGCGTGTTTTCGAGCCTTATGTGATCCAAATTGTCCCACAGCTTCTTTCAAGCTTTGGTGATGCAAGCGCCGATGTTCGTGAAGGTTGCTTAGCTGCTGCTAAGGCATGCTTTGCGAGTTTGAGCTCATACGGAGTAAAGCGAATTTTGCCAACTCTTCTCGATGGGCTGGATGATCAACAGTGGAGAAGCAAAAAAGGTGCATGTGACCTACTTGGTGCCATGGCTTACCTCGACCCGCAGCAGCTTGCACAGAGTTTGCCTGAAATAATCCCACCTTTGACAGGAGTCCTGAATGACAGCCACAAAGAAGTCCGTCTCGCCGCCAATCGAAGCTTGAAGCGCTTTGGCGAAGTCATCAATAATCCCGAAATCAAGAGTCTTGTGGACGTACTTCTCAAGGCGCTTAGTGACCCCACCAAATACACAGACGATGCTTTGGACGCCCTTATCAGAGTATCTTTTGTCCATTACTTGGATGCGCCTTCACTTGCCCTTGTGGCTCGTATTCTCGAACGTGGACTCGGAGATCGCTCAGCAACGAAGCGGAAGTCTGCCCAAGTCATTGGCAGTCTTGCCCATTTAACAGAAAGGAAAGACCTGGTTGCACATCTTCCTATTTTGGTCGCAGGTCTCAAGGTTGCGATCGTCGATCCTGTCCCAACAACTCGTGCCACCGCTTCCAAGGCCTTGGGTTCTTTGATCGAGAAGTTGGGAGAAGACGCTCTTCCGGACCTCATTCCAGGCCTGATGCAGACTCTGAAGTCGGATACTGGTGCTGGAGACCGCCTTGGATCCGCCCAAGCCCTCAGTGAAGTCCTTGCTGGTCTTGGTACTGGTCGTCTTGAAGAGACACTGCCTACCATTCTGCAAAATGTGGCTTCCAACAAGGCATCTGTTCGCGAAGGGTTTATGTCACTATTCATTTTCTTACCTGTCTGTTTTGGTAACAGTTTTGCCAATTATCTCAGCAAAATCATCCCGCCTATCTTATCAGGTCTCGCAGATGATATTGAGTCTATTCGAGATACTTCACTGCGTGCTGGTCGCCTTCTAGTCAAAAACTTTGCAACGAAGGCAATTGACCTATTGCTTCCCGAACTCGAACGCGGCCTTGCCGACGATAGCTATAGAATTCGTCTCAGTTCTGTCGAACTGGTCGGTGATCTTTTGTTCAATCTCACTGGTATCAGTGCAACTACTGAACAAGATGAAGTCGAAGATGGAGCACAAGAAGCAGGTGCATCCTTGTTGGAGGTCCTTGGAGAGGAGAAACGAAACAAGGTGCTTTCTTCATTGTACATCTGTCGCTGCGATACCTCTGGTCTTGTACGAACAGCTGCCATCAACGTTTGGAAGGCTCTTGCTGTTCCTAGAACCCTGAAAGAACTCATTCCTACTCTTACGCAGCTCATTATTCGACGCCTTGGCAGTTCCAACATGGAACAAAAAGTTATTGCCGGCAACGCTCTTGGTGAACTCATCCGAAAGGCTGGTGATGGCGTACTATCAACATTGTTGCCAACTCTCGAGGAAGGTCTGCAGACATCCACGGACACAGATGCCAAACAGGGTATTTGCATTGCTCTCCGAGAATTGATTTCCTCGGCATCTCCCGATGCATTGGAAGATCATGAAAAGACCTTGATATCTGTAGTTCGAACGGCCCTTATCGACTCTGATGAAGAAGTGAGAGAAGCCGCAGCTGAAGCTTTTGACTCTTTGCAACATATTCTTGGCAAAAGAGCTGTTGATCAAGTGCTGCCTTACTTATTGAACTTGCTTAGAACCGAGGAAGAGGCCGATAATGCTCTTTCTGCTTTATTGACATTACTTACGGAGACAACGAGGTCTAACATAATCCTGCCGAACCTCATCCCTACACTTACCGCTTCTCCTATCTCGTCGTTCAACGCCAAGGCTCTTGCATCTCTCTCCACCGTAGCCGGTTCAGCCATGACACGAAGACTGCCCAGCATTTTGAACTCTCTCATGGACAACATCATTTCTTGTAAAAACGAGGAGCTTAAAGTCGATCTGGATGCGTCATTTGACACTGTCATCCTCTCTATTGATGAGTTCGATGGATTGAACACGGCGATGAGTGTGCTCCTTGCTCTTGTGAAGCACGACGATCATCACAGACGAGCTGCAACTGATTACCATCTGGCAAAGTTCTTTGCAGCTGCTACTGTTGATTACTCTAGATACAACCAAGATATTATCCGGGCCCTGCTAATGTCTTTCGACGATAGGGACCCAGAGGTTGTCAAAGCTGCCTGGACAGCCCTTAGCGAATTCACAAAGCACTTGAAGAAAGAAGAAATGGAATCTCTCGTATTCTCAACTCGCCAGATATTGCAGCACGTTGGTGTGGCAGGTTCAAATCTACCAGGTTTCGGACTACCCAAAGGTATAAACGCCATATTACCGATTTTCTTGCAGGGCTTGATGAATGGTACTTCGGAGCAGAGAACGCAAGCTGCTCTTGCCATTTCCGATATCGTCGATCGCGCAAGTGGAGATTCTTTGAAGCCATTTGTCACACAGATCACCGGTCCACTTATCAGAGTTGTATCTGAGAGATCGACTGAAGTCAAAGCTGCCATTTTATTGACTTTGAACAACTTATTGGAGAAAATCCCAACATTCTTGAAGCCTTTCCTTCCCCAACTTCAGCGGACATTCGCCAAATCACTGGCTGATACGTCGAGTGAGGTTCTGAGGACTCGAGCAGCAAAAGCACTGGGTACATTGATTACCTTGACACCTCGTATTGATCCATTGATTGCAGAATTGGTCACAGGTTCGAGGACTTCAGACGCTGGTGTTCGTAATGCAATGTTGAAGGCACTATACGAAGTCATCAGCAAAGCAGGCGGTAACATGAGCGAGCCATCTAGAAATGCTGTTCTTGCATTGATCGATACTGACCCCGAGGACAATGACATTTCGATGGCTATCACGAATGCAAAATTGCTTGGTGCGCTAATCAAGAATGTGCCATCGGAGAATGCTTCAGGCCTTATCAAAAATCGAATTATGACTACGCACTTCAGTCAATCTTCAGTACTGGCCCTGAATGCTGTACTCTTCGAATCCCCTTCCTCACTGACACGAAGTGCCTTTGCTGATGATCTACCGAAGGTCATCAGCCAAGGCATGGCAAGTAAGAATGTAAGTTCTCCGATCCGTATCAGATTGATCAGTATCTAACACGATTTAAGACCTTTATTTCCGACAATTGTGTTCTGGCTGCGGGCAAATACCTCCTCGCCGATACTCGCAGCAGTGATTACGAAACGACAAAGCCACTATTCGAAACACTTGCAACTCTCATCCAGCCCGGCACTCCTGCAGATACGCGTCGTCTGTCTCTGGTAGTAGTGCGCACTGTATGCCGCCATCACATGGATCATGTTCGCCCTCATCTTCCATTGCTGGCCCAGCCTGTGTTTGCTAGCGTCCGGGACCCTATCATCCCGATCAAGCTTGCCGCCGAGGCTGCATTCATGGCACTGTTCGATGTTGTCGATGAAGAGAGTAGGATATTTGATAGGTATGTTGCTGCGCAAGAATTGCCTGCGGGCCAAAAGAGGTCCATGCAGGACTATTTCAAGCGTGTTGCTTTGAGGCTTGGGAATACTGCACGGGAGAGAAGGGATGCTGAGGGAGGGCAGGGTGGATTGGGACTTTCTAATGATGAGTTTGATGACGAACGAGAGTTACAGAGTATTGGGAAAGTAGACCTTGGGGAGAGAGCGTTTGATGAATGATGAAGCATAAACGTCATAACGACGAGGCGTTGCTTTGCTCATAAAAGTTTTGGCATCGATGTTGTCTTAGCATGCATGCATGAAATGATCTGATCATAGAAGTATAAAAAGGATCATTGAAATTTCTCCTCTGTATCCTTTTCAATAGACTCACTCACTCACTCACTCCACTCCCCTCGAAGAAGGGAAGGATATGCCCCGCTCTTTTAAATGTCATGTAATGTACTTGTGCACGTGACAGACCTAGCGTTGAAAAGCGGAGGTTCGCTTAGCCCACTGTAGGTAGACTTCGGAATTTCAACGAAGACATCTCAAAATCGACAACCCACCATCGCCATCGCCACCGACAACGCGACCAGTCAGTCAAGATGTGAGTATCTGCGTGTCTTCGATTGATTGATACTATTTCCTTTGCTCGATGGCTATGACTTGTTGTTCTGGATGGTCAAGTCAAGGCAAGGCAAGGCAGCCAGCAGGCGTCAGGCTGGGGCTGTTTCGAGGCCTGCCAGCGTCATGCATTTTTCATCAATAGCAGCTGACTTGTGATTCTCGCAATAGGGTCAATCTCACCACCCAAAAACGCCTGGCGGCTTCCGTCGTAGGCTGCGGACAGCGCAAGATCTGGCTTGACCCCAACGAGACCAGCGAAATCTCCAACGCCAACTCCCGTCAAACCATCCGAAAGCTCGTGGCCGATGGACTCATCATCCGCAAGCCCGTCACCATGCACTCTCGATCTCGCGCCCGGGACCTCACTGCTGCGCGCCAGATTGGTAGACACCGTGGTTTCGGTAAGAGGAAGGGTACTGCAGACGCTCGTATGCCAAGGTATGCTCTGGGTGCTGGGATGGGATTTTAGGGCACATTCTGATACATTTCTGCAGCCAAGTCGTCTGGATGCGTCGTCTTCGTGTCCTCCGTCGCCTCCTCGTCAAGTACCGTGCCAGCGGCAAGATCGACAAGCACCTGTACCACGAACTCTACCACCTCAGCAAGGGTAACACCTTCAAGCACAAGAGAGCGTTGGTTGAGCACGTATGTTGATTGCTAGGCAATGGGGTTTCACGAGCTGACCGGAAGTAGATCCACAGAGCCAAGGCCGAGAAGGCTCGCGAGAGAGTCCTGAAGGAGGAGATGGATGCCAAGCGTGCGAAGACCAAGGCTGCCCGCGAGAGAAAGCAGGAGAGAGTTGTTGCCAAGCAACGTGCCCAGTTCGGTGACGAAGAGGAGACCGAGACGAAGTAAAGGGGTACTTTCATTTGGTTGCACAGGGAGTGTTTGGCAGGGTCTGAGATACAGGCCGGTTGCTTTTTACTGGTCTTTCTTGCATTTATTGCACGGACAATGGTATCATGATCTTCAATGCAGAATGTGTATAAAGTATGATAGTGTGATGTTCTGTGTGATTCGCATTCGGTACCTGAGATGAGATATGGATATGCATAAAAGGCTTGTGAAGGAAATGTCGAAGATTAAAGTCAAGATCCACAGCGACAGTCCGGACCACACTGCAACTAGAAGATCAACCCCGCGTAGCAAGTATCTAGAGCACTGAAATAACTCTTCTTGAACCGAATTCACGGTCAATGTCAAGTTGAATGTTGAAATGAATACGATACCTACCATACGATACCATCATACTACACTGTACCGTCAATGGATCAAGGTGGGGAGGAAGTTTGATAAAAGTGGTACGAGACTACGAGTGAGGTGAGGTAAGGTAGGATGTGGCGCTACTGTACTCCGTAGTGACGGCACAAAGCTGTAGCGGGGCGGGGGATTTGACCGCTCTCTTGGAATTTGTACTCGTCTCGTATCTACTTCGTACGATACCTGCCGTAACGCACAGCGCTAGATACCTTACCATGCAGTATTGCTAACTCACCTCGCTCTTCGACTCTTCCATAGGTGCGTGCAATTGGGCTGTTTACATACTGCTCATTGGCATACATTCGCATTCATGTCTCTCTTCAAGGGAGCCTCGAAGGCTCTCTTTCGAGCCTCGGTGGCGTGCAGAGCTCCAGTATGTGGTACGAGCTTGGGAACGAGACGAGCGGTCTCATCCTCATCCTCATCCTCTTCTTCCATGACTGCAGAGTCTCAGCAAAAGGTTCGACCCCGGTGTTCCTGCCACTGTTCTATGTGCTGGACTTGCTGACTTGCGAAGCTTCTTTCCGCGGATTTGGAGCATGCGGACCCTGCTGTTTACAGCATTCTGCAAAATGTACCTTTACCATGTCCCAGAGCCCAGGGTGATACTAATACCTTTTTTGCAGGAGAAACGACGACAGAAGCATTTCATTAATCTGATCCCTTCCGAAAACTTCACATCCCAAGCTGTTCTCGATGCTCTTGGAAGTGTCATGCAAAGTAAGACTCGTAATCGAAGGTGCGGGGCTCGATTAACTGGTCCGGACAGACAAATACTCAGAGGGGTACCCAGGTGCACGGTATTACGGCGGTAACGAATTCATTGATGAAGCAGAGAGGCTATGCCAGTCTAGAGCCTTGCAGACTTTTGGTCTGAAGGAAGCAGAGTGGGGTGTGAACGTTCAGCGTATGTTTATATATCCAGTCTGCGAAGCCAACAACTGAGATCCTTAGCACTGTCCGGATCCCCTGCGAATCTCTACGCATATTCCGCCCTCCTGAATACACATGATCGGCTAATGGGGTTGGATTTACCCCATGGTGGGCATCTCTCCCACGGATACCAAACACCTACCAAGAAGATATCTGCCATATCAAAGTATTTCGAGACTTTTCCATATCGTCTGGACGAGAAGACAGGGTTAATTGATTACGCCAAGTTAGAGGATCTTGCTATGCTCTACAGACCAAAGTTGATTGTGGCTGGTACATCTGCTTACAGCAGATTAATTGACTACCAACGTATGCGAGAGATTGCGAACAATGTTGGAGCATATTTATTGGCTGATATGGCACATATTTCCGGCCTGGTGGCAGCAAGTGTCATCCCAACTCCTTTTGAATACGCGGATGTTGTTACCACAACTACTCACAAGTCGTTGCGTGGTCCACGAGGTGCTATGATCTTCTTCAGGAAGGGAGTGAGAAGAGTCAACCCAAAGACGAAGGAGAATGAGATGTGGAATCTTGAGGAACCCATTAATTCCTCTGTTTTCCCGGGACATCAAGGTGGACCGCATAATCACACCATAACTGCATTGGCCGTTGCTTTGAAGCAAGCACAAAGCCCCGAATTTAGGTCATACCAGGAGGCAGTCCTTACCAACGCCAAAGCTTTTGCAAAGCGCCTCGGTGATTCTAAGGACAAGGGTGGTCTTGGGTATACCATTGTGTCTGGTGGAACGGATAATCATCTTGTACTCGTTGATCTCAAGCCTCAAGGCGTCGACGGAGCTCGAGTGGAGCGAGTACTGGAGTTGGTAGGTGTTGCAAGCAACAAGAACACTGTTCCAGGGGATAAGTCTGCCTTGAAACCCGGCGGATTGCGGATGGGTACTCCCGCCATGACCACTCGTGGCTTCCTCGCCGACGATTTCGTTAGGGTAGCAGATGTTGTGAACAGGGCAGTCACTATTACTCAACGATTGGACAAATCTGCCAAGGAAGCAGCAGAAGCCAAGGGAAGAAAGAATCCTGGAAGCGTGAAAGCGTTTATGGAATATCTTGGGGAGGGTGAAAGCGAGCGGGAGATCATCCAGCTTAGGAGCGAGGTCGAGGAGTGGGTTGGGACTTTCTCATTGCCATGGGAGTCGAGTGCGTAATTGGCATCTAATCAGGAGTCTGGTTTTGGGCGTCGACGTGGCTTATAAATTCAACTCCTTTCGAAGCGAGCAACAGATATATCTGCCATGTTCTACGTTTCTGTGGTTTGGTGCCAAGCGGCAATAGCGACTGTGATTGCTCTTTTTTTTTCGGACGAGCTTTGACAGTATCACAGTCGGTGAGGTGGTCCGTAGTGCCACTTCAGCATCCTACTTGATTATAAACCTTTCCCAAACTTGGACCGTCTAGGCTGGGGGCGCTTCGATACTCTTTGCGATGAAGTATTAACTTCGCCCTCCAAAGCAAAGTAAATCTACCAACAAAGGGGAGAAAGTAACCGGTCGGAAACTTGTACTAGAAAAGCAATCTTCTATATGTTATTAAAAATCTTGCGCGAAAGAATACGTATACGTATATGTATCATGCATAGGTAGGTGGGGTGGGGGGGTTGGCCGGACCGGACAAGCGGTGTATGTATGGTATGTAAGATTACCGAGCTTACAGCAGCGTAAGCGTAATGCGGGGTTCTCAATTTTGGAAGCAACACAGCATCTCTCTCTCCCCTCTCTCTCTCTCTCCCTCTCCCTCCTATATCGGACTTGAAGAGATAGCCATAAAGCTCTTACCCCTGCCAAGCCATTATTAGGCCTAAGACTCCATCGCGTTCCTCAGGTCCGAAATACGGTATATATATATATATATATACCCGGGCAAAGTCATGAGCGACTCTTAAGCTCGTATCACCCCCTTTCTCTTCTCACTTCTGTTGCATTAATGTCGATTCACTCTTGATGTTCCAGTCAACTCCATTCAGTTTCAAATTGGGATTCAAAAGCCGCGGGTAGCTCTCACGGACTGCAACTCAATACCAAACTTACGCCTCCACATTCTCAGGGTATGCACACTCCATCATCAGCCAGAAGACCCTAACAACAACTCAGACCAATCCAATATGCCTTCCCATCCTCAAGACGAAGTCCAACATCATTCCATCACCGACCCCGAGTCATTTTGGGCTGAACAAGCTTCCCATCTCCACTGGCACAAAAAACCCACCTCCACCCTCTCGAGACTCAAGAAACCTTTGAAGTCTGGAGTCAACCACGATCACTGGGAAGTAAGCAACCCCTTTCTTTAACCCTCTTCTCTGAATTTGCTGTGTTGGGGCTCCCAAAGAGCGTTTAATCTCCCCAGCTCTTGCTCTCTACAGGAAACAATTTACTAATTTGCTGTAGTGGTTTCCGGGTGGCGAAATCTCAACCTGCTATAACTGTGTGGATAGACATGTTCATGCTGGAAACGGAGACCAGACCGCGATTATCTGGGACAGCCCGGTCACGAAGACGAAACGGAAGTATACATACAACCAATTGCTATCTGAAGTCGAGACATTCGCAGGTGTTCTGAGGGAGCAGGGTGTAAAGAAAGGCGACGTGGTTCTGGTATATATGCCCATGATACCCGCCGCTCTCATTGGAATCCTTGCCATTTCTCGATTAGGATCCATTCATGCTGTAGTCTTCGGAGGCTTCGCGCCCGCGTCCTTGGCTCAACGTATCGATGCTTCAAAACCGGTTGCCATACTCACCGCCTCATGTGGAATTGACGGGGTCAAACCTCCCATGCCATACAAACCATTCATCACCGAAGCTATCAACCTCTCGTCTCATAAACCAAAGAGAACAATTATCTGGCAGCGAGAGCAACTTGCATGGGACAACATGGACGAGCTACACGGGGAAAGAGCTTGGCAAAGTATGGTTAAAGATGCACAATCACGTGGGGTGAAAGCAGATTGTGTCCCTATCAAATCTAGCGACGGTGTTTACATTATTTACACTTCAGGAACAACAGGGCTACCAAAAGGGGTCGTTCGTGAAGCAGGCGGCCATGCTGTAGGTCTTCATTTATCAATCAGTTACCTTTTTGGCATCCATGGACCTGGAGATGTCATGTTCTGCGCCTCAGACATCGGATGGGTAGTTGGCCACTCTTACATACTTTACGCACCTCTACTCACCGGGGCAGCGACAGTGCTTTTCGAAGGTAAACCTGTGGGTACTCCAAATGCTGGGACGTTCTGGCGGATTATTGAGGAATACAAAGTCAATACATTATCCACGGCACCAACGGCTCTGCGAGCAATTCGACGAGATGACCCGGAAAACAAGATGTTTAAGGAAGCTGGTGAACGAGGTGGCCTTAAGCATCTCCAGGCGCTTTTCTTGGCTGGCGAGAGATCCGAACCTAGTATTGTAACGATGTATCAAGAACTGCTCAAAAAGTATGGCTCACCCGGAGCGAGTGTAATCGACAACTGGTGGAGTTCCGAGTCCGGGTCGCCAATCTCTGGCGTTGCATTGGTTCCTCACGCCGGGAAAGACCGGAAGACCAAGAACAGAAGTGTGCAACCTTTATCTATCAAACCAGGAAGTGCGGGGAAGGCTATGCCAGGATTCGATGTCAGAGTGGTAGACGATACTGGAGTGGAAGTTGCAAAGGGGAATATGGGCAATATCGTTCTGGGAATACCCTTGGCGCCCACAGGCTTCCGCACACTAGTAAGGAAAACTGGCTCTTTGATTTTACCCTGCCCCCTTCTATTATGTTTCGTCTCGTGCAGTCTTACTCCTCCTATAAATTTCCTAGACTAGGAATATATGCTCTATCCACTCCCGAAACCGCCTTGAATAGGAAATAACTAACTCCCGAGTGTTCTAGTGGGAAGACGAAGAGAGATTCTACAAAGGGTATTTAAAACGATTTGAAGGGCGATGGATTGATACTGGAGACGCAGGAATGGTAGGCTTATTCTCATAAAAAACACTGTTTTTCTCAACACGAGCTAAGGAGCCAGGAGCTATTTTAAGAGCCCGTATGACGGCTCTCGAGACAACTACTGGGCTCCTTGGCCCTCTCTCCCTGCACTTGTTTTTTTACTGTACTAATTCGTTGGGGCAGATTGATGAAGACGGATACATACACGTCATGTCTCGGTCAGACGACATTATCAACGTCGCCGCTCACAGATTCAGTACCGGTGAGTAATTTTCCTGTTGTGTCACTGTCGTGCTGACAAACATAGGCTCTATTGAGCAAGCTATTTCATCCCACCCGACCATCGCTGAATGCTGTGTCGTTGGCGTTCCAGATGCTTTGAAAGGTCACCTCCCCTTTGTATTTGTGACTCTGTCTACCGCCGATCATCCTCCCTCTGCAATTCCCTCTGATCAACTCTTCCGCGAGGTCCAAAAGCTTGTCCGTACTCAAATTGGTGCAATAGCTTCCCTTGGAGGCATGATTCAAGGCAAGGGTATGATTCCCAAGACGCGCTCAGGGAAGACCTTGCGAAGAGTCTTGAGAGAGCTGGTTGAGAATGCCGTGCATGGCGAGTTCGATAAGGAGGTTCAAGTCCCTGCCACGGTAGAAGACGCGAGTGTGGTTGAGGTCGCGAGGGAAAAGATTACCCAATATTTCAAAGAGAAAGGGGGTGATTTACACAAGGCAACGGAGGCCAGAGCAAAACTATGAAATAAGCACATGTATTTATGATTTAGATGAAGAAGTTTCTCAGATTCGAAGGTTCGATTATCTTTGAGGTTAGCGTGAGGGTTGTCTTGAAGTGTAACTTTCTTCTGTTCTCCCACCATACCATGTGAGCCGAATGTTGTCAGCGGACCCGTCTTTTCTTTCCATGTACGGCACTTGTGCAAAGTAGGACAACATATGACCTTCCGCAGTCAAAGTCTGTTTCGCGTATGAGGCAAAAAGATGCGATGTATGCGACCCCATTCTGGCAGGGCAACAACTACTCAGTTCGGTCATTCGGGAAAAGGAATTTTTCTAGAGACATGGGTAGTTGCAAGCTGACTGGCTCTTCCTAGTAGCAACGAATTGCAAATTTAAGAATACCAGTATTAGCAATCCGTCAAAGGAAAGGGTGAGGGACGACTCAACCAGATGTGGACTAGCCTCTCCACCTCTGGCCCTCTCGAGGTACTGTAGGAGCTGCCGCAGCCTTTACTTTCCTTACGGAGTCTTGGTAAAAATAAAGAAAAGATTACGATTCCCTTGACTACGGGAACTTTCTCGCAAGTAAAAGTCTAGAAATGATCCAAAGAACAAATAGCAAAAAGGCACGCTCTGCTTTAGAACTAGTATGGGCATATAAAAAGCATTGAATACATGAAGCAAAAGAAAGACCAAAGAGGGATGAACAGAGAGGGATTCGAACCCTCGCCACATAAAGTGACCAGGAAATAATGTTAAGTAGCCTTAACCTGGCGCCATAACCAACTCGGCCATCTGTCCTCACTATTATAATTTGGCAAAGATTTGTCTATTCTAGTATCTAACTGACCTTTCCATGGCTATTTAAATATGGCTTTGGCTGAGTGTGGAGGCTCGGTTCGTAGCCAAAATTAGGGCCTACCCCTACCCCGTTTAGCGAGTAACCTCGCCCCGCCTCGGGACATGCCATGCCACGCATGCCACCCAGCTTTATTATTTTCCCTTTCCCCCCTAAAAAAAAACAAAAAAAACAACGACAGCTTTTACTATTCTCTATTCTCTATTCTCAGAGCTAACAAACTTCCATCAATCGTCCGTCTAGATGTAGGTGGGATACGGTTTCCTGTGAAACTCTCGTTGGTACCTTCCCTATCCCATGGCCCCCTTTCAAAGCAAAGGGCGCAAGAGTGGGGCTTCAATACCGCAACCGCAACCTTCAGCCCAGGAGCAGGAGCATATTCCAGCCTTCCAGACAACGCTTCAAGCTTGTTAGTGCATGTTATCAAGGGTAAGAAGTCATGTTATTGTGATTCGAGAATAGAATATGCCACACTGCGGGCGACCCCGTTAGGTACTTCGCACATGGAAAATTACACGTCGTTCTGGTGGTTCGTGCCACCCGTCTTGTTTCGCAAAAGGACAAATCAAAATCAGGCAATTGAGTGTGCAATGTTCATGAGGCTCATTAGTGGCCTCTGGGCAGTCGTGGCACAATCTACGTTTCAAATCAAGACACCCTCCGATGGCCGAAACGAAACATGCGGGCGGGGCACCTTTATTGTTTGTTGCCTTCGGTACTGTACAGTACGAGCATTGGATGCTTTTTCTAGCATGCATGTCATACGGGGCCGAGGGCGAAATACCTGAAACCAGCTGTTTACGCCCTCTCGGTTTGCCCTGACAGAAATAAACCCCATTGGGGTAGTTACACTACATAAGCGTGGTGTATAGAATCAGTGATATCACATTTGATTCTGATGATTGTCTCCCCACACTCGTTCACAACACAGCGGTTTGCTTCTTGTCAGTTTCCTCGTCACTCGTTTGGTTCATTGAACGATTGATTACACCAGCATCTACTACCAAAGCCTCCGTAGCAATACGGAGCACGGGTCGCGTCAATGGAGAATGTAAATGAGGACCAGGAACGGATGCTGCGCTGTTGGGCCTCCACAAATGGAAAGCGGCGTCCTGGGAAGAAGGTGAAGGCTTTTCTCGGCCTTGCTCAAGGATTGAGTGGAGAGCAAATTGACCAGTGGTGGGAGAATCTACAAACGTCTGAGAGTAAGGTCCCTCGAAGCTACGAAAAGCCTTGTTAATAATGCGACGCAGGTAATGAGGAGAGTTTACACCAAATAGGTCAATCGCATCCTCCGAATGCTCCGGCTGCGCAGCTTGAATTCATGGAGCTTGATGCTCCTGACCAAAGTACACCAGGCGCCCAATTATATCCCGGTCATTTCCCGTATGGTGTCGATATGAATGACAATTTCAGATCATCAGCCATTGAGACACAAGCCTGGTCTCCTATCGGTGTTACCGTTGAGGATGACACACTATTCACGATTCCTGTTGAAGGCAACGTACAAGCAAATCCGTGGTCTCCGACTGTTTGCTCTCATGGGGGCATCTTTAGATCTTCCGCGTCATCCCTTGAGTCATGTCCCTTGCTTTCGCCGCCAGGTCATCAGAGCCACGACAGCATCGACAGGTCTTCTTATGGCTCATCTTTACGAACGTGGGACACGACCTCAACACTAGCCTCTGTCTACGACCCCTGCTTAGACGACTCTACAATTGAGGACTTCGAGACGCAGATAGCTCAGACCATTAATCCTATCAGATTATCGAAAGGGAAGGCTTTGTCGAGCTCGGGGTTTTCGATGAGCCAAACAATCCTAGAAGAAGCATCGCCGTTCCATGAACACATGATAACCTACCCGAAGGATCGTGGCAATGAAAAAAATGGACCGCCGGTTCCTCCCAAACCCTCAAAAGGTCAAGGGATCTACCACTGCACGGTATGCCAAACTCAAATTTCCCGGAAATCGGATTTCGAACGCCACGAACACTCTCACGATCCACAAAGATTCTGGACATGTATGCTTGGGGATCCAGGTAAGTAACCTTCGTGGAGGAAATGTTTTCTACTTCGGATATCTCTTGACCGGGGTATTTTCAAAAGTTGACTACTTTTGAAATATCGTCTCAACTCCCGTGGAACATTATTCCTGCCCTCAAACTTGACTACATCAGGCAATGCTGACTTTGCGCTTCTGGCTTATAGCAGTTCAGTCAGCAACGGGATGGACTTGTGTTTTCTGCGAATGCTTCAAAACGAATCGCATTGACATGGCCCAACACCTCAAAAAGAAGCATAGGTTCCATGAATGTACCAATAAACCGCATAGTAGTCGGACATGGTTAAGGAAGGACAAATTGAGGCAGCATTTACAACAGGTGCATGCATTGTCAAAAGACTCGAGAGGGTGGGAATCGTGGCATAGGGACCCGACAAAAAAGAAAAGGGCATGGGGGTGTGGTTTCTGTGGAGCTTGCTCGTTCACGTGGGACGGTATGCACTCGGATTTTTACCTCTTCTATTCGGCACCTCTATTTTCACTGTGTTGGCTCCCTTGCAGGCTCTTTGATATCTTTTTCTTCCTTCCAGTCCTGTGTCTTGCAGCTGACGAGAAAAATAGGTCGGATTAACCATATTGCTGAGCATTATGAAAAGCAAAACATTAGTGTTGTAAGGGAAACTAGCTCTTTGATTTTACCCTACCCCCTTCTACTATGTTTCGTCTCATGTGCTCTTAACTCCTCCTATGAATTTCCTAAACTAGAAATATAGGCTCCCTCTACTCCCGAAACCGTCTTGAATAGTAAATAACTAACTCCCCGGTGTTCTAGTGGCAATGGTCACCTTCTCTGGTCGTGAAAGGATTACTGAAGCAATTTTCTCCCGATTTTAAAGTTGGCGAAGCTTGGAAAGCGCTTGTGGGGTCCACCCCGAACAGTGATCGTTCGCTAGAATGGTCCAAAGATAATGCTAAGATTCTCAAGCAAAAGCTCGAGTTCCATGAAGGCTCAGCAGTGGAGATCGCCACAGAGGCGAGGATGCTGGCGTCGAATTTCAATGTTGAAATTGACAGTATGGGGTGGACTAATCCAGCCTCGAGAGTCCCCACCCTCGCCTCCCCTATCGACTTTGGTGACACCGAGAAAGGAGGTTGGCGGCATACATCACCTACTATGATGTCTCAAGGACCGTCCTTCCAGGAACCAGCTACTCATTTCGATGTCCCACGTGGCATCCCCAACTTCATTTAAGACGAGCTTCCATTGAGATCCGCCACTGCGGTCCGAAACGTCGCATCGCCCACACCACCGCAAAGGAACTTATCCAGCAGACAACCGCCAAGATGGTGAACAGCCACCCGTCTCCGATTGCATTTATAATAGGGCTTGCAACGACTCCTCCTACACAAGAGAATATATTTCTGACAAAGTTATTCACTGCAACACCACTGCTGGATTTGCGAGGCATGAGCTCTGTCAACATGGTCGTAACGGTCCCAAAAATAATCATGCTGCCAACGCCAAAAAAGAAATTGGCAATCATTGGCACAATCCACTGCAACGAATTAGTACTTGGTTTCCCTGGACAGAACAAGAGCCAAGGAGATGAACTAGTCTTCTGGAAACTCAGCACCGCAAAGTCAAGGAGTAGAAACAAAGAAAATGGTTGGTTACTATAATACCCTTATCCGCCGTCCAACCATACCATAAAAGCGCCCCTGGGAATATGACGGCAGCAAGCCAAACATTTTCTCCCATACGATCTTCGGGAATAAAGACAAGTTTTCCAGCCTCATCGTACCTGCCAGCCGCTTTAGCCTCTCGGTGCATGATACGGTCAGTCCATCTTCCGCCTAACACCGACGCGAGGACATAGCCAAGAGAGTTGGGTATATAAAGAAGGCCCAGGATAATGACAGAGTAGCCGTAAGGAGGTCTAGAGAAGGTCTGCTGTATGGATATATTGAGGACGTATAATGAGCCAAAAGCAATGGAAGCAAGGTAGACGGAAATCAAAACGGCGGGGAAACGCAGATATGCCAAGACGCTGAGGGGGTCAATGATACAGCGTTTGAAAACTTTGGCCACTCTCTTCGTCTTCAGATGGATCGATTGTCGTGTCGAGGTTCGAGTCAGCGTCCTTCTGGATTTTTCATCTGTGGCAGGAGTGGCGGCAAGGGCTTTCAGAGGAAAACGTCGCACATCAAGGGTCTCAGGGAGACAGAACGTTAATGTAATGAATAGTACCCCTCCATAGATCACTTGGAACCATTGGGTCGAACGCCAGCCCCAGGCCTGCGCCAGGGCACCGCCAATGATTGGTGCGAGCAGTGGTCCCAATAACGGTCCCAAATAAAAAATCCCCTTTCACAGTTAGCGAGCACTTTATCTATTTTGGTAATAAATACCATGGCTCTACCTCGTTCTCGGACTTCCCAGATGTCGGCTATAGTGCCAGCTCCTACTGCTTGTACTGAGGCTGCTGCCCCACCTCCGAGAACTCGCATGATGATAAGCATGCCGATGGATGTAGAGATGGCGGAGATGATATTCCACAGGGTAAATAGCGCAAATGAAGCCAGGTATATGGTCCTGCGACCTAGTGTCTCGGAGAAAGAAGACCACCAAAGGGGAAATATTGACATGGCTAGCATATACATCGCTACCGAGAGATTTGTGATGGCTGGCGTAGTGTTCAAGTCCGTTGCCAACTGAGGAAGTGCGGCTATCAGAGGGTTGTCAGTACTCCCTTTACCGTTTGAATGTTCGAAGAGGGGACCTACGAAGGAAGATGGCGCTACCTATTGGAGCTGCAGCAGCTGCAAGAGCAACAATCAAGGTGATGAACCATTTGGTGCTATTCTTATATTCATAAGGCCGCTCAACCTCGGGTATGATGAAGGCAAATCTTCCCAGCAATCCCCGTCTTCTAGATCGAGGGACTATCGACAATGAACGAGTCAGAGCTTCCGACCCTTCTGGAGCTGGCTCTACGGCATCTGTACGAGTAGATTGCGAGTGAATAGATATCTCATCTGACGTCTCTTCTTTCTTGAACTCATCGTCTCGCAAGGTAGATACACCCGGGTGTTCAACGGGGGCGTCAGAGTCCTGGGGAACTGGTCGACTGGTTTCAATGTCGTCTGTCTCTGGATCAAGGCTCATTTTGGATAGCACTTGTAGGAAAGAGTTGGTGGGCGGTATCGGGAGGAGGGGTAAGAGGGGAGAGGGGAGGGGGAGAGGGGATCCAGAGGAAGGTGGATACGACTGTACGGGTGCGGGTATGAGAAGAGATGATGATTGTAAGTAGATAGAGGCCGTAATAGATGACAAGGAAAGAGTTCTTGGTGAGTGGTAGACTACCAAGAGAAAAGCAATTAGAATAGTAAGCTGAAGTTGAAGTTGAGGAGCATGTTCAAATAAGATGCAGTGCAGTTGAAGGTAATAATTCTCTCCGATCTAATTCACCGCCCGAGTTCTGGGAGCTGAGCTACTGCATCTTCATAGGATTATTGGCGAATGGAGGACATCCTCCCCATATTTGCCATCTTCGACCTTGTCATAGTCAGAGCCAGAGCCAGAGCCAGAGCCGGGAATAAAGCTAATCGTCTGGTGGTACTAAATGGGCTTAGCACGCTCCACCAGACCTGAGTGGTAATACGTACTTGGTGTAAAGTTGGCCGGGTATTCGGCACCAAAGATCACCTCGGGCAGCCAGCGAAGCGAGTAAAGAAGGAAGAACCGACTAGGTATTAATCGTAGGTCATACGGAGGTACAGACCCCCCCTTCACACCATACCTCAAGGGGTGTGGGTTGAGGGTGTGGGGACGACTATGGGGGGGTCTGTATGACCTACGATTACTCCGTAAGCTCGGTTAAGGTACAGTAAGCTAGGCTAGGCCAGCCCCAGCCAAAGGCGGGTTTGTTTGCAGGGAGAGCAAACTTGGCTCTTGGCCTTGCTTGGTTGGCTTGGAAAAGTGATCGAAACAACCCCTCCCCTCCACCCCTCCAAACAAGCGAATATTGCCCGCCACACAGAGACAGACTCTTTTGACCTGCAAGTCGAGGCTAGGCCTGCCTGCCTGCCCGCCGAGCAACAAGTCTCAAGATGGAATCTTTCGAAGCGATGCAAACCCGCCATCGCAGAGAGCAAAAGGACCTTCAATCACGCATTACCCAAAAGAAGAAAGGCGCAACCAAGAAAACTAGAAAAGGTGTCAATACCGAGTGTGAGGAATTGGAGCGACAGCTGAAGGAAAGGCAAGAGCAGGAGAGCACGGCTCTTGGAGGTGGTGATCTTGTACCAGAAGATAACGAGGTCCCCACCGACGACGAGCCCACAGATGTCAAGGGCGTTACTCAAAGTCTCGAGACTACCACCATCTCCGAGCCTACCACCTCCGAGAATGGCCAGCCTCGAAAGCGCAATCGACAAAAGGAACGACTTGCACGACGAGCGGCAGAACAAGAAGCGGTCGTAGAGGAGGCCAAGAATGAGGCTGCGAATCAGCCAGACCCCAAGGCTATAGAGCGAGATATAATGCTGAAGCAGTTCAAGACACAGGGGCTAGCGGAAAAGGTCATTCGACCTGATGGTCACTGTTTATTTTCAGCAGTCGCGGACCAACTCTCACAAATGGGAATCCCTCTCGGGGCGGGCTCAGAAGCAGAGCTGAAAGAGGACCAACGATATAAGGCCGTGAGGAAGGCAGCTGCGAGGTATATTGAGGCTCATCCTGACGATTTTGTGGCATGGTTGGACGAGCCTCTAGACAAATATGTGGAGAAGATTAGGGATACAGCGGAATGGGGCGGGCACCTAGAACTACTCGCTCTGGCCAAGACCTACAACGTGGAAATATGTGTTTTACAAAATGGAGGGGCCCAAAATATAGAACCCGGGCTGGAGGGCTCGAAAGACCGAGAAAAGATCTGGCTGGCCTATTATCGCCATGGTTTTGGCTTGGGCGAACATTACAACTCACTACGGAAAGCACCTTGAGGAATACATTGGGACTCTGGGCATGTTTTCGACTGCTATCTCTTCCAGACGCCTATCCAGTCCGTAATATTACCTTCGGCATCATACCCCGTCCCCTGAAACGTCCTCTTTGGCTGAAAATGGGCAACCGATACCAGGCCGGTCGAATTACTCTGCTCTCCAATATTCGCCTCCTTGAGGTCGCCGTTCTTGTCATATGGAAGCTCTTCCCCAGGATTCTGCAAGTGACATTTGTATACTTTCGATGGGAGAGACCAAGGCGGACCACCCTCACTTGCTGGCTTACCTGTTGGCCACTCGAGACAAACAAGTCTTCCCTCAGGGGCCAGCAATTCCGTCATGCGTTTGGACCAAGCTGGTCGCATTGATGGAGGTAATGCTGATAGGAACTAGAAAATCGTGAGACATTGCCAACACCTTTCGGGGAAACGAACGGTGTAGTCATATATCAGATCAAACGTTCCACCCTCTACATCCTCCTGAAAGTCTCCCTTGAAGAAGTTTCCCGCCAGCCATGTGACTTGTCCTCTCTCAATACCTCCCTTCGTCGCATAGATACCTTTCCCCTTCTCCTCCACCTCTACCCTCTTTGCATTTTCCAAAGCTTTTGCAGAGATCTCGAGCCCGTAGGCATCATATCCATGCGCAGCTAGTAGCAGGACATCATAACCTCTTCCACAGCCCGGAACCAGGGCCTTTCTCTTCCTTCCTTGGGTGGGAGCTTCAAAAAGATCTTGCCGCTCGTTTAGTACGTCGATAAATGCTGGGTTGGGGGAACCCTTGTCCCAAGGGTGAAAGTCCTGTCTCCAGAGCTCGTCCCATTTTGGGCCATGCTGGGAAGGATCAGTGTTGTCGAAATGGGAGAAGAGTCGGCCGCGAGTATTGTTTTGTTGGTCTGGATTATCTGTCATGGTGGAAGTCTTTAGAGGCTTGGTTTGTAGAAAAATAAAGAATACCGGCACATGGGTATTGTCTTTGAACAATATAACATGATGACTTCTTACAGAGTAGGCTTCGTCCCAACCGCGTTAGCGTATGAACTTTGGTGGGGGTGGGGTGGGGGTCCTTCTTATCATGCCTCGGCTTTTTGACTACCCCGGATATGTGATGTGGATGTTTGTTTGGATTTCGAGTACTTTCATAGTCTTTTCTGATCATCAACAATCACAAACATAGTGCTCGCAATAATGGATTCAGCAAGTCTATTTAATGTCAAGGTAAATACGCAGACTTAGTCTCATCCTACTTTGCATCTATAATACTGAGATGTTTAGGACAAAGTAATTCTCGTCACAGGCGGGGCCAAGGGTATCGGCCGCATGATATCAGAGGGATTCGTTGCAAATGGAGCCAAAGTATACATCTCATCTAGAGATGCCAAGGCGTGCGAGCAAGCTTGCAAAGAATTAAACGCACTCGGTACCTTCACCCCCTTACTCCCATTCAAACAGGAGCTGACATCTCCCCCTCACAGGCAAAGGAACCGCGCACTCGATCCCCGCCGACTTCTACAAACTCGAAGATTGCAAACGAATGGTGGATGAACTCAAGAGGAAGGAGTCGAAGCTACACGTACTCGTCAACAACTCTGGCTCAAACTGGGGAGCACCCTATGATGAATTCCCCGATACGGCCTGGAGTCGCGTCCTGACGCTGAATCTAACCCGTGTCTTCACCATCACACAAGGCGTCACACCTCTTCTCGAAGCCGCAGCGACAGACGGCGACCCAGCAAGAATCATCAACATTGGTTCGGTAGACGGGATCCGGGTCCCTAGCCTCGAGACATTCAGTTACAGTGCTAGCAAGGCGGGGTTGCATCAATTGAGCAGGGTGCTGGCAAATCATTTGGGAAAGAGGAACATTACGTCAAATGCGTTGGCTTGCGGGCCTTTTGAGAGCAAGATGATGGCTGCTACACTGAAGAATTTCAAAGACGCTATCGTTTCGGGCATTCCTCTTGGCAGGATTGGAAGCCCTCAGGATGTCGCAGGGGCGTGCTTATTTTTGGCAAGCAGGGCAGGTTCATATGTTAATGGTGCTACGATTGCGCTGGATGGAGGGAGTTTGGTGGGCTCGAAGCTATAGGTGATGTACAATGAAAACATGGGCTAGGTTATACACTTTTGGGTTTAACATGGATTTTCGGATATTTACAATTTCCTTATTTTCTAGATTCCGAGTAAGGATTGTACCGGCGTTTGATACTATTATTATTCTATGAGGCTGAGTTGTTCAGATCATGGAGATGCTAACGCTCTATTACTCTAGTCATTGACTACTGCTTGTGCTACTCGAGGTTGCACTTTCTAGCTATGACAGTTCCAAGCAGAGGGGGGCACAGCTGGAGGTAGTGGAGTACCTTATTTCCCAATTGTTTTCTCTGGACGCTTTTGCTTTCTTTCTTGGACCTTATAATCTACCCGTTTATTATACACCTAGCGTTCCTAGTTAGTTGTTTTGCTTTCAGTTGCATGCTTATGTACAAGTCTACTCAAGCATAAAGCCTACTATTGCAATAATATTGCTATGCAGTAGAATACAAGATTTTCATCTCCACCCCGACAACGCATTTCTCGTTTGAATATCATTTCCAAACATCACAGCATCTCATCACTCCATTCGACTTCATTCAACGCACTCATATTTGGCACGACATCCAGCCGCAGTCTCCCGCCTCATATATTGTCACGACCTATTCTAATAGGCGTTAACAGCCTCCACTAGCATCAGAATATATTCACAACCACGGAGCCCGGCTGATTGAAGAAGAGATCTGAATAGAAAATAGGTCTCCAGGTAGTGGTAAGCTCTTGAACGGCCAAGAAGCAGGCCAGGACATATAGAATCCCTTGAACGGAAAATACATACAAGTGGAGCATGGAGCCAAGGTTATGAATAGAGAAATGAATAGCAACGAGGAAAGTCGGGTTCCTGAACTGGACCAAGGACGGGGCCACCAGCCTATAAAGACTATCCGCCAGCTAAAACCATTTCGGACATCAAGAGTCAAAAGACGAGTCACCCTTCAAGGAGGACCAAGAAGTCTTCGTCGACTTGATCATTGCCCCATATACGAAGAGTATCTGCATGTTGGTTGGTATTCACTAAGGTAGACAAGGAGCCTTGTGTTTGAAGAGTTTCATCGGGTGTTCCGAACGACAATTGGAAGTAAACGACAATCTAGGACTTGAAGTCCGTTGGGATGCAGTATTCTCAACAGAGTTCTGTATGCCGCCATCTTCGCGGTCTTTTTTTTTCTGCCCACTTCCGGAAGACTGTAACTCCTGTGTTTGATTGTCTGCGTCGAGAAATGTAATAGTGGTTGTGTGGATAAAACCGCCAGTGGGATCCTCTTCAGACATCAAGCGGCTTGTTGGCTGAACAACACCGAAAAGCATATTACAGAATCTACCTACGCCTATAACAGCTAACATGAACAGTTCAAAGGACTCAATGATCAATAGGCGCATCCACATGCCACAACCGCAACTCGGCCATCTTGGCTGGGTTGGTTGTTGACTGGGTTGGTTGTTGACTGGGTTGGTTGTTGGCTGGGTTGGTTGTTGAGTGATCGTGTCTATGTCCCACGTGAACCTTTATAACCCTTCAAGTTTCCACGACAATTCACATTCAGAAAGTTAGAGATTAAATTGACGTTGAGCGTTGTGTTCATATGAAGGGTTCATGGGAGCATATAAGCATATGGGTAGTGAATGAAAGTAGGATTGCTTCAGCTGTCGTTTGGCTATTCAAGCGCAAAGTTATTTGAAGCTGTACTGAACAAATGAGAATACAAGAAATTTTGAGTACTCTAATAGCGCCTCCTTCCAAGAATTAATCTGTATATATGCTGTTATTTGGAGAAAACGACAAACTTGGCAGTATCCTATGCCTAGAACGAAAAGCCGCAAACTAAAGAGCCTAGTTGAGAGATTTCCCTTAAAAAAGATATGGGAATGAGGACAGTGTCGTTGCTGGCTGGTCACCGTGTGAACTAGCCGCCCTAAGAGCATGCCAGAGGTTCATCTGGCTGGCAGTCCCTATATCTTCTGCATATTACACTCAAGCTTAATATGCTTCCCAGAATTACTTCTAATGTTCAAGTACAGCTACCTCGTCTACCCGCACTTTACTCCACGGTGTACGTCATTGCCACGCAAATGAAAAATGCCACCCATCTTGCCGGGGTTTTGGTAAGATCAATGCTCTTATGCACAAAGAGTTTGCGGGCGAGTCTGCTGGGTCTGTAGACGCAGTATTTCGGCACCTTGAATGTCGGGAGATTTGGGAGGCAGCACTTCCACTTGTCCAGTCCCATTTGATGGTATGTCGGCCTCGCTTCTCCCCCAACTACATCTCCAACTGAATCCATGGGACCCAGTACCGAATCTTCTTTTCCTCCAATCTCCAAGCCTCTTGAATTGGTGATACACCGGTCCAGCCTCCTCGGTGTGGATATCCCTAAGCATTTAGGACATTCTGTTTGGCCATCTGCCCCTCCGTATGATGCCCCAACTCGACAACGACGACGGGAAACCTTGGCAAATATTAACCGCGTAATCAAGTAGTTGGACCTCTGGCAATTGCGACCGGAGCTACGAGGCAGCCGCAAGCGTTGACGTATAAGAGCAATGGCCCGGGGATCTTCCTCGATGAATCTTTATATATGAAGATAAATTGAGTTTGTATCTTCTTGCGGTATTTTTGATGGATAGTGGTTGGTAGCGTCGTCGGTCTTCATGGTAGGGGATTTTCCCATTGATTTTGAAACAATGAAAACGTTCTCAATGAAAGTTTGGATGGAGTGAGGACGGATCTTGAGTAACCCGGAAAGTTTCGCTGCGCGTCAATTGTACCTACTTGTCATACCAGCAATATGAATGCTGTATACCCACTGGGGCTACACATGTAACCACGTAGAGGATGTCCCACAGCCAGTTGAACATTGGACCTGAAGAGAGCTGTCAGGGGCACATGGCACTAGAAGGAGAGCATTAACATCGACGGCGGGGTTTTGAGGCATTGATTGCCCTTCGTGGGACACAATGGAAGAAATAAAAGCTGCTGAGATGATGGCATACAAACCATGAAGCAAACAGTCGATGGAAGCAGAAAACTTGAAAGTGGAAAGACATGGCACCCAGAAGCAACGATGCATTGGAGGTAATACTTGGTAATAATAGGAATTAATTATTGTGGTTCCACATTGAGACGCCACCAATCAACCAATCCGATGCCGCAAATTCAATAATGCGCACCTCAAATTTGGATGCGAAGAAAAGGAGTACTCCGTACTCTAACGAGTGGTTCGCTGCTATTGGTGGTCCGTATGACCTTCCGTATTCACGACTCTGACCGGAGATTCAGAGTGCAGATCCATTAAACCTTCCGACCCAAAATGGCAAAGCTTAGAGCTTATACGAAGTACTGGGTACCTCCGTACTCGAGTACTGTATGTGTGCCTGCTCTGCCAAGGCTGCGAGTACGGAGTACCTTACATTAATGTGGGCGTAAACTGGAGCTGGGATCTGAGACTTGCGCAGGAACGAGTGGTGAGCGGCGCGTGGTGAGATCGGTCGTGCCGTCCGTCTGCCCTGCCCAGCCCTGCCCCTTGAAAGAAATTTTGCTTTTGGGCCGCGGCGAGAACCCCCTTTACTTACTTAAAATATACTTCCAAGTAAAAGAAAATGCTGATCTTAGGAAGCGCCGGTTATCATTGGTGAGCACGTACACGTACAGTACCAGTCTACCAGAAGAGCAAAACGGAACGTTAGAACTTAGACGAAATGACGATCAAAGCTTCGAGGCAGTCTATCGAATTCATGTCTATTCTGGGTGAAGCTTGTACAAGTTGGATAAGGATGCTGCCACGATGCGTAAGAAAGGCCGAGCCGAGTGCCAATGCAAATTTCACTGAAATTTGATGAAACCCACCCGCTCGCTTCCCTCCCGATTCCCGAATACCGTTTGGGGACGAGAGCCTCGAGTCTAGGGTAGAGTCTAGATACAGCACAGTACCAGTAGCGGCTCCGTACTGCAGCTGTATCAGACTATCAGACTATCTATCAGACTATCAGTGCATCTGTTCTGGAGAAATGGTCGAGGCCGGAGATCAGTGGGGAGGCTAGGTTCATAAGGTTCTACCGATGTGGTAGCCATCGCATTCCGAAATGATAAAGTCCATGCCCTGGGGAGAACACGAGAAGTTCATATCGGAGTTGAACTGTTGAACCGACCGGTGCTTCGTAAGTGGGAGAGATGATTACTCCATACCGAGCTATGCGATAGCGTTTAGACAACGCCGCTGAACTGCGGCTGAAGATGAGAAATTCAAGGAGAATGGCGCTATTCGCCGCTTGAGTCTCGCGGTGGAGGTGGCGCCGTGAAGCCTTCACGGTGAAGGTTGGAGCTTTAGAGGAGATACCGGTATAATTATAATGATGCCGTACCATAGGGCAGTTCCTGATTTAGGAGATATATTTACGGATACCATACCTACCTATCCTTGGCTTGATTATTATTGCCCTAATACTCGTAAATTACTCGTAAAGGTAATAGCCAGGGGGTGATGGTGATGCCTCATCCCCGTTGGAGGACCTAGACATGCTTGAGTATGATTTGCTGGGTCATAGGGCAGGTGGTGGGCATGGCAATCTCAAAGCGCCCAGATCATTCGTCCACCAGGTCTTTCGAAGGAAACAGCAATTTAGCCATACGGCGGCGCCTGAATACTCGTAACAATCAAGCAGGAGGCTGAGGATACGATACCCCTTTATTATTAGTGCTGGCTGGGGGCGGGCTGGCAAAACTATTTCCCCTGACCCTAGCGACGTGGCAGGGCTGCTGAGTCCTGACAGCTTGCTGTAGTGTTTTTAGCCCAGAGAAGTGGCAACAGGAAGCAGCGAGGTACGGCGTATAGCAGTACCGTAGTAAATAATAATGATTCGGGGGGCAATAGGGAATAGTAGAATGATACCGGTGTTTTTGTTTGTACAGTACAGAATGTTGCTGCATATTACATTCTATAGTAAGGTTTGCATGGTCTATAGGAGCACAAGCAAACGGAGGCCTCGACACGTATGATTCAGAGCGGTGCTCCCCCTATCAAGGAGCACAGCACAGCATACCACAACAGAGAGACCACTGAGCAACCACTGAGCATGAACAGCTTCAAGCTTCAATAAAACCGACTTGACTTGAATCTCCCCCTGAAGCGAATCTGGAAATGGCGACCCACTGCACAAATATCACTAGCCCAGCGGCACGGAGATGCCATCCCATGCCATGCCATCCCAAGGATGGCCTCTTCCAACTTGGATCTCAGTCTCTATCGTAAATATAATATTACTCGGAAAGTTTCCCTATGAGGACTAAGGCGTAACCTGAACAGGCGGGATTAGCCTGGAGCTACCTAAACCTAGACACTTTGCACCAGGAACAGCCTTCCAAGCACCTCGCTAATTCACCTCGCCCGCTAGCGTGTCTCCTAACCCTATTTGCGCCGCTCATAGCAGCTGCCCCGTACGTATAAAGAACTTCCCACCACCCTCCAACTCTGATTCTTCCTTCCTCACCCACACACTCTCGTTCTCAATCAACATCTACCAGACTTTTTGTCACTTACATTCGTTCACCCCACAACCCACAACCCTCAACCTCAACCCTCAATAAAACACTCACCCTCTTAATTACTTTAAAGTAAATAATACCACCGTCAAGATGCAATACTCCGCCGTCGCCCTTCTTGCTCTCGCAGGTGCTGCCTCTGCCGCAGTCACCAACGGCACCGTTGCCTACACCACCGAGGTCCACACCGCATACACCACCGTCTGCCCGGCCTCCACCCAGTTGACCTTCAACGGTGTCACCTACACTGCCACTGCCGTGAGTAACCTACAGTCGGGGATTGGAGCTGAATGAGACGCGTAGAGTCTTGGCTTCGCGCGTCGCATTCACTCCCATCACCAATGCGCAATATCTGAGAATTGAAACTAACGGCGCATCTAGAGCACCACCTTGACCATCACCAACTGCCCTTGCACCGTTGTCAAGCCTGTGTCCACCTCAGCTGTCGTGTACTGTGCCACCTGGTAGCCCCCAAACCGCCTCCCAGTGCGGTAGTCCACTCACTTTACTGACTATTTCACAGTGCCAAGTCCAGCTCCGCCGCTGTTGTTGTCCCAGCTGTCTACACCAACGCCACCACCCCAGTTGTGCCAGCCAAGACCACCGCAGGTGGATCCGTCGGTACCACCTCCGCCAAGGCCTCCGGAACCGCCTCCCCATCGACCATCACTGCTTCAGGCGCCAACAAGGCCATTGCCTTCTCCGGTGCCAGCCTTGCTGGTCTCCTCGGTCTCGCTGCTTACATCTTGTAAGCGGTTCAACTTCCTTTCGCAAATCCAACAGTCACGAACGTACGATTTCCTCATTGCGACTTGGTAATTCATGACGGAAGGAAAAGCGGTTGGCAGGTTGACTCGGGGAATAGCGGGCGGTCTTGGGTTTAATATCAAACGGTGTTCTTGCATTGCTCTATGGAGTCTTTCGTCTAATTTTACGACACGGCCACGCATGCAGGTCGCATACCCTTTCTTGTAATTGCTTGTGTGGTTGAGAGTGTTCAGCAACACCAGGATCCAGTCATACCCCATAGTGTGCGGTCTTTCAGGTGTCTGGAGACATATGGGTGTTCTTGTTAGTAATATTTTTCTCTATCTTATGGCAGCTGTTCTTTAATGAGGGCGTCAGGAGTGGGGAGAGTTTGACAAATACAACGAAACCAACACTCAGTTCCACCTGAAACCTTTTTGCTTTACTATTGCTTTTTTAATATGTTTGCTTCACTGTGTTGCATAGACTTCTTTATATTAATGACTTTACGCTGCGGAGTGTTTATTGGTCTTTGTCAAGAGAGTAGCAGTGTTGGCGCCTGTCTGATGGAACCCTATTTATTGTATAGTAGAATTGGAACATGAAGACAGCAGCATTGCTCGGAGACCAAGTTTTGGCCCAGCACCATTTTGACGAATGACTTGACCTTGCAGAGTGACTTTTGCCTTGTCTTACCTTGCAAACCCCCTTGCTAATTAATGATGCCTGTCTCCCTCATTCAGGCTGAATGCTCGGAGACAAATTGAAACATATGGTGCATGAAAAGTAATGCCGATTGGCCGAGTACCTACCTTATGCATGCATCATTGATCAAGGTAATATTATTAGAATAATATGGCATACTGCATAATCAAACATCAATAAACTTGAACAAACGACAGCCAACGCATACAACTGAGTCGCACTCGAAAATCAAGCTTCCAGCCACATGCAGTGAGAATCTCTCCCTATCCAAGACGGAAGGAAGTGGGCGCAGCAAAAAACCCCCAAAAGCAGGAAATTAACGCTGGAAACGTTACAATTTGGTGGCGCGGGCACTAATGCAGGAGTAACGCCAGGAAAATTCTTTTATCGGTGGCGGGCCCACTTTATCGTAGGCTCGGAAGATAAGAGGTGGAAATGGGATGGCGGGCAGGAGAGAAAAGAAAAAGAAAAGGGGGAGGCGGGAATGGAATGAGGTGGGATGGGATTGGATGGGATGGAGACGCGTTTTTCAACGGGGAGACGCGATTTGGAGGTTTCGTGTTTGACGCGACTGGTGAAGTTGCGGTGCGATGAACTGAGGAGATGGGATGAGCTCGTGATTAGTATCACGTGAAGTTTGTTTGCGAACCACCAACGAGCATTGAAGAGGAGATACTCTGCGAGATGTGGCAGAGATGAGAGAACGAAGGCCTTGCCGATAATGTTCCTCCTGCTCGAGTGAGTTGAGGGTTAAGAACGTGATGTCGAAGTTGTCTCAGATGAGGAGGGAGAAGAACCTTTATTGGGAAAAGACAAGACTTGTTTATTTATCGCCCTTATTATTCATCTTCTATCCCAACGACCCGACTTACACAATCCCTTCATACATATGGGGTTTGCATTATCACGAAATCACTACATTGATCTATGAATAGGCGGTCTTTCTTGTTGGCTAAGGGGATGATAGAGTTGAATCACCAAAGCTTCGCTGAAGGTGCTTATGTATATATACAAAAGCATCTACTACGCTACGGTACTTCAAGTCATATTGCACTTCTCGGGTGCCTATGTATTTAGTTCCCTTTACCACTTTCTTTCCCCATCAATCACAGGCAGACCCTAGAACTAGCCATCTGCATTCTTGCAAAGGAAGTAACTACCCGGGTACTTGTTATGTTATGGATGGGTTAAGCGGCGGTGCGTGGACGAAGGTAGGTTTCCTATCTCTCGTCGCGGGAACTTGGTATTATGGATGTCTGTCTGTCGTTAAAAGCAGGTTTGCTTCAAGTATCTATAGCTGTCGTTCATCTGAGCGGCAAATTAGTAATTACCCAATTCTGTACAGATATTCTTCAAGGAAACGCTACATTCTATTGGTGTCTATTGATTCTTATCTGGTGTGGTTTTTTTTAGCATGCTTTCGAATGATATGTCCTCTCACGCACCCTTTAACAATGAGTTGACCGGTGGTTCATGCTTCCAGTTAAATTTGAGCTTGAGGGGAGCTGCGCCTTGAATGTATATGTAGTCTGGCTAGTAGTCCAAGCTAGGGAGAACCATCTAGATATGCCCGCTGTGTAAAGGGGTAGTCTGTTAGCGTCTTTTCTATGGCAACGTCTCTGTTTTTAGAATTTCTTACGGATCTTTAATATCAAGACATCCTTGAAGGAGAAGAGACCCTGCTATAATCATGTAGATTCACTCAAATATACCTTTAAAACTGACCAGGAAAGCAGCTCTATCAGTAAGTAAAGTCATCAATTCATTCGCTGTCTAAACTATAATAACAACAAAAAGGCAGCGCAATGGCTACTCGAACGTCTAGTCATGAATATTTACAAGAAACTTCTCCAAACCATCAGGCCTTGCCAGTAGCCTTCTCAATCTCAATGAACTGAACAACCATATCATGAATACTGGTCTCCAATGACCTGAACTCCACCCCGAGCTGCTTCTTGACCTTGCTGTTGTCAAGCGTGTAGACATCGGGGTAGGGGGCAGTTCCTTCCGGGACCAAATTCCTCTTCTCCGGGAAGTCTTTCCGAATGATATCGCAGATTTTCTGGTAAGTGTAGCCAGAAGAGACAGTGAGATATCTTTGTCCGGCAGCTTCTGGACTCTCGAAAGCACGGGCATGAACTTCACCCACGTCACGGACATCAACCCAGCCGTAGAAGCTAGTCTCAGGGACTTCTTTGCAACTGCCATTCATGAGGCGGTAGATATCTGCTGCGGACGTGTTGAGATTGTCAAGGTTGGTGACGACAGAGCCGCTGGGGCCGTAAACCATGGGCGGGCAGACAGTGGTGATCTCGAACTGTGGTTTGTGTTCTTTGACGTAATCAAAGGCTGCCTTCTCGGCAAAGACCTTGGATGCGCAATAGGCGACGGCGGCAGGTGCATCTTTCTTAGCAGCCACTTCATAGGGCGTAGGGTTCCAGTCCTTCTCGCTGTAGGCGTACCCTGGGCGATTACCCTTGGAGACATCTACAACAGACGCAAAAGAGGAGGTAATGACGACACGCTTGACGTTGGGAGCATTCTTCTGGACAGATGCCAAGACCTCTGTGGTGCCTTTGATCGCTGGCAAGAGGAGATCCCGCTCATTGTCCTCGACTTGAAGCAGGAATGGAGAAGCAGTGTGGACAACCTGGAAAATATTAATACGTGACTTGTTAAGCTTCATTCATGTGACTTACTCCATCCACTCCCTTCACTGCCTCGTCGTGCCCGCCTGGGATCTGGACATCCTTGACAATGGCGAAAGAGAGCTGATTGATGTATTTGCTGTGAGATTTCTTGATCTTGTCGGCAGAAGAATCGTTTCGGACTGTTGTCCTCACGTTATAGCCACGAGAAAGGAAGGCATTGAGGACTTCAGCAGCAACGAATCCCGAACCACCGGTGACAAGTATGGTCTTTCCGGCTCCGGAAGTGGTGCTGTTAGAGGCCATTGCGAATAATAGGTGGGGATGATTATCAGGTGGATTTTAGTTGAGAGGTGATGATTATTACTGTATTGCAACTGAATTGAGTGATGCTGTGTGCAGGAAAGTACTCCATCGTCGACTTTGACATGCATTATATACATACAGACAACTGGCATGACGGGATCAATTAGGCCGCTGGGACAATAGTACAACACAGCATCGCCGGCCATGATTTCATACTTCGGTCTTAGGAGCTAGTGGAGTAGGGTCGTGCGGTTTGGGCGTGCATGTTTCGTCGGGGATGCAGCTTTTGCAGTCGGATTTCTCGGCGTTAAATAGGGGGATAGATAGGTGGTCTTTAATGATTGGTTGAAGGTGGTAGGCTCGGTAGGTACGGTACGGTACTCTGGAGTCCGGAGTACCTCCGTCGTCGGGTGGGTCAGGAGTCAGGTCAGGTTTTGCTGACTGATTACTGTAATACTTCAATTACAAAGTAACTACATACAACTCTGCCTGTTACTGCCACTCGCCACTTCTCCGTTTTAATAATATAATACTTGTACTGTTCCTATAATATATCATGGTTGCCATCATTTTCCCCAAAAGATACGAGTAAGTCTCTCCACATGGGAAAAGCAGAAATGTGGACGCTACGCATTCTATTTGCAAGCGTAACCTTTGGCATCCACAGTTTTCACCCTTTCTTTTATTTGCTTCCGGACCTTTGTACAGACCAGCTTTTGTATAAAGTATACAGCTTCTCTGCTTGATGCGTGGCATAGGCCGCCTTGTCCTCTCAACTTTATCTTCGAAAATATCTTTATCTAATAAGTCCTTCGATGTTCTCACAACAACGTCGGGTTTCTTCCCACTTATCATAAACCTCCTCCCCCCCACTTAACTTAGCAGCAAAGACCGTGCTGGACTCGACTCCTCCTTCATACATGAGCATGAGCATGAGACTCCTCACTAGGTTCTTTGCTACCCATCTTCATCCACATTTTTTTGTTCCTTGTTTTTTTCAGTGGAGATATCTTACCTTGAGGATCCCGCACCTTCTTTATGATTTGGGTCGCCATAGCAAATAGACCGGTCGATTCAAAGTTTCCTTGTTTCCTAGAATCAGATTTAATGGATAATTTCTAAGTAGCAGTTGAGTCCTGCAAGCGTGTTGCAATGGGCGTGCTTCCTTGGCAATCCACTGCATCCATTGAGCGAGAAAGATATACTTGATGAGGGCTCCCGATTATTGGTAAAGGTTCGAGTAAAGGAAATATATCCTTTGGTATCACCTCTGGAAAGCCGATGTTTCTTTTCATTCATATCGCCATAGGTTCAATGAGATATAGACGGGCTTCAACCTAAGCACCTTGATTAGCACAATAACTTGACTTTCCCCGCGATACTTTTCCACAAAAACCCCATATGTCTCGGTTTGCTGGTGTAATGAAGGTCGTAAGGCAACAGAACCACATCACTCCACAAGTCAAACATACACATTCAGAGTAGACCGTGGCATTGTTGTAGGTGCTCGTGAATAAGCGCCGCCTTTCCCCCTTTCTTGTTCGCTTAGCTCTTGACCGATATACAGTCTCAGCTTCGCTCCCGATCCGACGACAACAAAATACAATCACTGCACCTCTACCTTCTAGTTCAAGTCTTCCAGGTCGTATTTCTGGGGTTGTTAAATTTGTATCACAAAGAAACAAGGTACCGGCCGTGAGAGTGCCATTCGAGCAAGCTTAGTACCCAAGCAGAAGCAGAAGAACCGGACGTGAAATAGAAGTCCTTCATGTACTTGGATACAAAATCCGGGTTCCTTAATAGTCTCAGAGCTCTAGGCGTCCTCGGGCAATGTCTGGGCCCAACTCAAGTGCTGGGTATGACTATTCCGGGGATTCTGTGGCCTGTCGTCTCTTGAACAAACTTCCTTCACGTACAAATTTTAAACTCCCATGGGAATAAATTCGCAGCCACCGACGGAGCGGGAATCCGAATCACTATCTGATGCGCGCTATTTCTTCCCATCCAACTCATGGAGCAGAAATGCACCCTCGTATCCCACGAAGTCTTTTTGCGGGGCATCATCATTTCAAGAACTTGCAAAAATATTCACTCGAAAGGGCGCCAAGTTTCTACAAAGAGAAACGAATAATATAGACGCTTTCTACTCATGTGGTGTACATCACTTTAGCTCATATTGAAACGGCACTATACCATTTCATCTCCCCTATAGCCCCATCGAAGATGGCAATGCATAACCTATGCAGCAAATTGCCAAAGCAGTGTCCTGCCGCAAACATGATTGATCCTACCCTACCCTTCTTCGTATCTATCCTCTTCTTGACGATCCATCAATATTTCAAGTCCTAACTAGACATGTTCCATGATTTCGCTCACTAAACGACAAATTTCTGGCTAGAAGCAAGGATTCGGGTTCGCTCATGGCTTGAAATTTTACACGATATTCGTAAATACAATGTCCCCAAGTATGCGCAATATCACATGAACCCCAAGTTATTCCGGGAAGGGTTTAAGTAGAGGAGGGTTGGGTATCTGCCTGACAGAAAGGATGCCAGGCAGTTATTTAGACGCTATTCAAACTACTCTCGCAAGGAGAGACCGACACATGTTTTGCCGGGACTTCACAGCCTTGGTCTGGAAGCAGAAGATGAGACGAGAGAATGACCGGTCAGTATTCTCTGAATGTGTCAATTCTAGAATGGAATACATAGAGTTGGACTCGGAGGAAGAACAAAGCAAAAATATGGCAAGGTGTCCATTTGCCTATGCCTACTAACCCGACGTATTAGCATAGTAAAAAGCCGAGTTTTAGGATAGAGCCCAGGAGCGTAGGAGCTGTCTCGGGAGCTTGCATACAAGCTTCGCGGTGGATAGGAAAAGCAGCACCAGCTTATAATGTCCCAGGTGGCGTGGAACATTAAAAGTTGACAAGGCCTAAAACATAGTAGGATACATAGGCAGGCTCCTAAAACAGCTCCGGGCTCCTCAGCTCCCATAGAGGAGAATTGCTTTTTTGTATGAGAATAAGCTCACGTGGATCATCTCACAATATGATGATCATGGGGAGGGTTCTGGCTTCGAGCTTCCGAGTAGTATGGACGGGCAGATGAATCTTAGAAAGACTTACACCGGCTCGACAGTTGATGTCTCGCGGGATAACTGCACCGGGTGTTTCTATATTTTAGAGGACCTGGCGCAGAAGGGGGATAACAACAGCTTCTCTTTATAGAGGTAGTGGCACTCGTTCTAAAATCAGAGTTGTTTGTCTTCATGGGATGAGATATCGTTCGGTAGGAAAATGACCGCCTTGATTTCTCTTGATATCTATCCACCTGAATGGAATGAAAGATTACCTTTTGACCTCCCGACTTTCCTCTCAATCTTGACCCGCGTAAGTATTGATCCCGAACAACCCATCACACAAAACAAAGCCATCGACTCGACCCCTCGACTTCTTCGAGCTTCCTCCGTTCTCCACATACTCCAAACATCCCACTTGCACGCTATGAGCCCAGAAGGGATCTCATGTACATCTTGTTCCTGGCAAATTTAATAAAAAGAGCAGCTGACTTCAATCTGCAACATCAATACCGCAATGGCGGCACCACCAGTCAGTCACTTGGCCTACGATATGTGGAGACTTCCGCTGGAGCTTAGCAGACAAGACGTACTTCAACAATTTGATTCGGGCTTCTCATTATGTATTACTCGATTATTGACTTTACCGTTCCGTCAACCAGCAACATTCTCAGCAACCTTCTCTCCATCGTTTCCAACCGTACCCTCCTGTCTTTCCGCTTTCGCTGGACTCACCTCAAACATCTTCCCCAAAGCCTCAACACTGACATTTCCCCCACTAACCACAATGCCCAAATCCCACCCCCTATCCCCGGCTTCCTTTTCCACAATCCTTCTGAAATCCTCATTGAAGAGCGCGGTAGCAAGGCCCACCACGGCACTTGGTTCAACCACCATCTTCATCCTCTCAAGCACCAGCCGCAATGCAGCTTTGATCTGCTCCTCCGTCACGCTGAACATCTGCCTCACTAGCTTCCGATCATGGATAACGGTCCAGGGATACGCGCCCACCGGTGTTCTCAAACCATCAGCGATTGTGAGAGTCTTGACCGTCTCGATGCGTTTCCCTGATTCCAAACCACGTTTACAGTCATCTGCACCTTCAAACTCAGGCTCTGCGCCAAAGACTTGTATGCCTGTCCCTTCGCAACTCAAAGCAACGCCAGAAAGCATACCACCGCCCCCACAGGGAGCAATGATAGCATCTGGACCTTTCGACCCTCCATTCATCTGTAAGACTTGTTCTTGAAGTTCCAGGCCCAGTGTTCCTTGTCCGAGCATTATATTGGGATGGTCATATGGAGGTATCAGTCTTGCCCCAGTCTGCTTTATGATCCCTTCGACAACCGCTTCGCGTTCTGTGCTGGTCGAGCCAGAGAAGATGACTGTGGCGCCGTAGCCTTTCGTGGCTGCAATCTTGGAGGGTGTCGATATGGTGGGCATTACGATGTGTGCAGGGACGCCCATTGTGCGGGCTGCGAGGGCGAGGGCTTGTGCATGGTTGCCTGTGAAGCATACGGTTAGAGCTTAAGTTTACAAGGGGGAACAACAGGATGAGAGCAAACCCGCCTGAGCTATGGGTAACGACCCCTCGTGCAGAGATTTCCTCCCATGCTTCCTCTGCCATCAGACGCTTCAAGGCATGGAAAGCACCCCGCACCTTGAACGCCCCCACCTTTTGAAAGTTCTCGCATTTGAACCAGAATCTTATCTTTGGCTTCGCGGGTTCTTGGCCTGCCCATGGCGTACCAGCGAGGGAAGAGGCAGATTGAGGTGTAGAGGCTAGGTCATTGAGGGTGGTATTGGTAAGGACGGGTGTGTAGTGGATGTATTCTTTGATCAGCGCATGCGCAGCTATGACCGAGGGGCGCTCGAGAGGAGTGTTGGCAGGATCCGCCATATTTGACTGCAGTAGCAAGGGCCTTCTAGGATTGCAGATCCCTTGGAGTTGTGAATAATATCTGCCTGTGTCAGTCCCTGGTGCACCTTGCTGGGTGAATACGAGTCCTCAAAATTTGGAAAGAATGTTTCCGATCGCGGAGACGTGGATCATGAAGGATGTCTAGCCTCACACCAGCCTACCACTGTGAGCTGACAACATACGGTTGAAAATACTTGCCATTGGCTGTTCATCGATGCACTAAAGCAATGTCAATATGGAGATTTTGAAGATGGTAAACTTTTCGCAATTCCAGATACCGAAATTCTTTCGGGACTAGAATATAGTACAAGTGCGCCAGATTATTTGCCAATATCTCAAAAACACCACCACCCCTTATATCATTTGACCTATCCACCTTACTTCTGGTTCTCGGGACGGAGAGATCTGTAACATTAGTATAGTACAGGACAATAGACTGATTGACTCACCGGACGGCCTTTCCTGCTCTCCAGATCTCCAACTCACGAATCTCCTTCATCTCCACCTCGTACTTCTCACGGTAATCCTTCTGAGAGTTGAAGGTAAGGGATCGCTCAGTCTCCTTGCCGGTCTTGACAGAGTCGTATAAATCGTTGAAGACGGGCTTCAAGACATCCTTGAACTTTCCGCTCCAGTCAATGGCACCACGACGGGCAGTGGTAGAGCATGCCTCGTACATCCAGTCCATACCGTTGGCACCGATCAAGGGGTACAGGGATTGAGTAGCCTCCTCGACGGTCTCGTTGAAGGCCTCGCTGGGGCTGTGGCCTTGCTCACGGAGAACCTCGTATTGTGCAAGGAACATGCCGTGAATACCACCCATCAAGCAACCACGCTCACCGTACAAGTCAGAGTAAACCTCCTTCTCGAAGGTGGTCTCGTAGAGGTAACCACTGCCAACACCAACACCGAGAGCAATTGCCTTCTCCTTGGCATGGCCAGTAAAATCTTGGAAGACAGCGATGGAGGAGTTGATACCACGTCCCTCGCGGAACAGAGTTCGAACAGTTCGGCCGGAACCCTTGGGGGCAACGAGGATAACATCGACATCGGTGGGAACGTCGACCTTGGTCTGGTCCTTGAAAACTGGGGAGAAACCGTGAGAGAAGTAAAGAGTCTATGCGAGTTAGCAGAAACCGGTGTAAAAGATGGTAGTAAGTACCTTTCCCTTGGTGATCTGGGGCTTGATTGCAGGCCAGGTCTCACTCTGGGCAGCATCACTGAGCAAGTTCATGATGATGGTGCCCTTGGAGATAGCCTCATCAACATCAAAGAGGTTCTTTCCTGGGACCCAGCCGTCTTGTTGAGCATCCTTCCATGACTGACCATTCTTTCGTACACCGACAACAACGTTGAGGCCCTGGTCACGCATGTTCAAGGACTGGGCGTGGCCTTGCGACCCGTATCCAATGATTGCCATTGTGTCATTCTTGAAGTAATCCTAGTATTGTATCAGTATCGAAGTCGAACAACTAGCAGTGGTGGAGGGGGTGAAAAGTACTTGGAGCTTGGCAGCAGGCCAGTCTGCTCTCTCTGTAATGTTGTTAGCATCTAATGGTACATATGAGGCCAACTGTGATGCATACCATAGACATCCTCCTTGGTGCCGGCAAAGTCAATTGTCTTCACACCTCTGACCTGTTGACTCGATGCAACGGCAGCGCGGGCAACAGTCGGTCTGGCAGAAGCATTGAGGGCAGAGACAAAGGTGCGACGAGCTGGGGCACCGGTGAGTTGTTTGGCCAAGGGCGAGCGAAGAGCTGCTCTTGAGAATGTACGGGAAGCCATTGTGATGTGGTGATTGAGTGGAGAGGCGTGGAGAGGCGTGGTGTGGTGGAAGAAAGAGTATATTCAGGATGGATATGGGCGTAGCTCTATTATTAAGTTGACGTTGACTGTGACTCCGACTCTCTGCAAAAAATTCAAAGCTTCAGGTCAGCTTGGAGCCGAAGTCGGCTGCACCTGGCGCACTGACTGAACTGTACGTACTACTACAGCGACACCCACACCCACACCGACTGCAAAAACACAAACAAATGGGGCTGGGCTGGGCAGGGCATGGGATGGGATGGGCTAACGGGAACGGCAAGGATCATGGTGGTGGGGTGGGGTGTAGGCGTGAGCTATTTGTACGAGTACCGTATCAGTCCAAATAATCTTTATACATAGGTACGTACCATAGCTATAGCTACCTACTCATGCAGGCGAGAAGCAAATGTCTACCTAGGCTAGGTACTGTGCTGTGCTATTTGTGTATTTGGGTATTTGCTTGATGTAGTTATATGTTTATCTACTTGTGTGGCACTCACAAACCATCTCCGTCGTCTCTCGGTGATATGGTCAGATTTCTTCTACCCTCTCGTCTCCGCAAACAAGTACGAGACCAGTGTATTTACTCCCAGATCCCACCAGATATAAACGCCTCATGAAGCCGTATGACTCGTATCGTATCGTCGTGCATATCTACATGTATGCCCAACTCCCAATGGCCACTGTAGTTGTGCGTATCCGTAGCCGCCCCCTCCTTCTAATCGCGACTCTTGAAGACCTTGTCGAAAGCCTCGTTTCGAACGATCCCCCCTCCCATGGCTTGCCTCACGTTGCGCTTGAATCCTTCTCGGTTGGACCGTAAGTCCTCTGCGGCTTCTTTGTTTAAGGGGTCCGAGGCGTTTGGCTCGAGGAAGAGAAACTGCGAGGGATAATTAGCTAGGGGCTCATCAAGTCTTTGAAGAGGTGCATGCGTACCTGCAGACCAACGATCACGGCTTGTATGTTCAAGACCGGCTTCCAGTCCTCTCGCAGGATGTTCAGGCACACTTTGCCCTGCAAATCGATGTTGGGATGGTATATCTTTTCTTTGCAGAGGACCTTGGGTGCCTGATGCGGGAACTCTTGACTGATCTCGAAGGTGAAGTGGAACTGCCCGCCCTTGTACATTCCCTCGTCCGGCTCGATCGTGAGTTCGAAGTTCAGAACATCGTCGGGGTCTTTGAAGACCGTCTTCATCGTCCGGGGCAGCTCGAGTTCAGAGAGATCTGGGCGCAAAGGTGAGACCAGATCGAGGCAAGATGAGGGGAGGATAACTCCCGGACAGGATATACCTTTTTGGACTCGCAGCTGGGCTGCGGTAACCTTCTTCTTCTTGTTTCCAGCAGCAGCATCTGCGTTAGCATCGCTCTGCTGCTTCTGTTTCTTTAGGCAAAAGAGAGTTAGCACTTTATGATCTGCGCCTCGCCGAAGACACCAGGGAGCCTGGAGAGAAAAAGGGTTCAACTCATACCATGTTCCATATCTTCAACATCTTGCTACAAATTGCCAGGCGTTATGGAATACCGAGTGCTTGAAAAGGGTGGTGGGGGTGGAAGTTGTGTTGGAGGCAAGGCGCAAGCGACAGCCTTTGATTCGAGATACGAGTACAGTACAGGAAATTCCTGGCTACCTACCTGCTGGATGGACACTGAATGGATTTCAACCACGCTTAAATCCACCACCAGACTTTCGCATAAAATAAAACAAACATGCATTCAATCAGGGAATTTTCGCCTGAAATAATGATTACCTGATGATGTGAACAGAGGTCTCGAGTTGGGTCAACTGTCGGAGTGCACCTGTACCTGCTACTCCGTACTGTACAGTACCTGAAAACTTAATTACAGTAGCTTGTTAAGAAAAGAGTCCCAAGTATATGGGAATTATGTTCCACGGGACCCTATTCCAATTCAATAAAACATATTATATGGGTATTCAATTCCAAGCAGACTCAACCAAATCCATACGAAATCCGTTGGGCGGCTTCTAAAACGCCATCATGTGCTGTTGATGCTACGACGATCATATCTCACTTTACTCTTACAGATCTACTGCAAGAGCAGCCCAATTTCAAAAAAATTCAGATCCTGGCCCCAAAAGGGTTCCATCACAACTTTTATATCCTCCGCCCAACCCTTTAACGTCTCCTGAAGCAGCACATGATTCCAGAGCGTCCCAAGAACCAGATGCAACCAATAAACCGGACAACGGACAACACAGCTGTTGCATAAAGCAAGACCTCGAAGAACTTCGCGGTACGGACGCTTGCATCGTTCTACGGAATTGTTAGCGGCAGATTCAGATAAAGGTGAGAATAGTACTAACCCCAAATCCAAATTTATCAACCGAGTCGCTGGTAATAGCAACAACCAGGATAAGATTCGAAAAGATCCAACAGATCAAGAGTTTAGTTCTGAAAGACTTGTAGGAATCTTCAAGAGACTTTTTCTCGTCTTCCACCTCAGGTACAAAAGGTCTCAGAGCACGCTTGACTGTGGCTTCAAACTGGCTATCGATGTCTTCCTGAGGTCGATCAATTTCTTCAATAACCGCTGTCTTTCCATCGCTTTTCGTGGTTATTACAGAAGGGAGGGAGTCAGCCTTGTCAGATCCTTTGGTACCCCAAGAGACATCATGCCAGTTACTGAAGGCATAGACCATCAGGATATTGATGTAGGATGATGCGAGTAGCAGATACTGGAGGAACGAGTGAAACATATGCCACGGATCGAGATACATGAACGACGCAAGGTAGTACAGGCCATAAGTAGCGAGCAAAGCGATAATGATGATGCCACCGCCACTGCTACTGTTGCCAAAGAAACTTTCAAAGAAATCCTTCGCATCATCGCCGTTGATCTTTGTCTTTTTAATGCCCTGGTAGGCGAGGTACAATGCCAAGACGATCAGATATGCATTGATCACTCCGAAGACCACGAACGAGATGATGTAGGTAAGCCTTGAACCCTTTGGTCTGTTTCCAAGAGCCAAGATAAACTGCACCAACAAAAACGCAATGTAGAGGAACTTGAGAATAGTGTTGATAATGGGGGTTGCGGTGTTGCCGAAAGGCCATCCATTCTTCGCCGCAATCCCGTTGGCTGCTGGTGTCGGGGTTCCAACAAGATCCATAATGACAGTGGTGGTAAGATAGTATGATGCCAGCATGAACCATGTTAGGAAGACAGTGAAAGTGTTGTAAATGAGCTGGACGTGCAAGAAGAACATGCGAACAATGTTATGACCACTCTTGTACCTGTATAATGTCAGTCAACGCTCCACGTGTGACTAGGTTCTGAAAAACTTACATCCTGCCGAAGTGCATAATCGAATACCCAGAAGCTGCAAAAGATCCGTTAAGCCATCTACGTCGTTGACCAATGAACTCAGCAGCTCCTTCAGGAACATCAGTTTCTCCCTTTGCGGCTTTGATATAAGTCAAATGCCATTTAGAGCCAGCCTTAGCAACCAACTCAAAGCAGAGAATTCTGTCCTCGGCCAAAAACATATTCTTCTTGAAAATGTTCATTCCCTCAATCCCCTTTTTGCCAAGTTTCTTCGATAAAGTATGGTCACCATGGAAATATTGTTCAAGAGGTCTGCCCATAATTGCTCTAAAGCGGTACGCAGAGAAAGCGCCTGGCAACACACTGACGTATCCGAAAGAACTCTCAAGCGGTTTGTCCAGAATATTACTGATCTTGTACTCGAAATTCTGACCTGCGACTAAGGGGTTGAGGAGGTTCCTGCCCCCCTTGTGAGAGCTGTTAGCAATGCACTCGAAGAAAAGGGCTGGGAACTAACTCTGCCCAACATGGCATGAATCTCACCACATGCTCCTCCAAGGTCCTTGTCATTGTAAAAAGCCTCCCATAGATACAGAAGTGATTTTACACCAGGCTTTGTACCAGCATCAAGAAGGATGCAGACTTCAGGGTTCAAGAGTCGACCGAAAGCGTTGAAGAGCCATCTGTGGGAGTTGATCTTCTTGGTGTTCTTCTGCTTCAAGCAAAATATCATCTGGACAGGCGGGAGGGTGGAACTGCTGTCATCTGTCGGCCGAATGAGCTGTTGCTGAGCCGTGACTGACAATTGTGTGGTGTATTCGAAAACATGGGCCACGGTCTCCTTGCCGTCAATATCCTTTTTCATGACACCATCTTGAAAAATACCGATAGTTGCCAAGACATCCAAAGTTTCTTTGTCACAGGGGTCTATTCCGTCAAAAACAAGACACACGACAATCTTTTGCCAAGCTGGTCCACCGACATTCCAGAAATCGGATTTCTTGAGATTCACAATATCGCGGACGTTCTGCATAACACCGTGTAGGGTACGGGCGGTCAAGGTTTTGTCTTCGTTGTAGTAGGTTACGGCGATCAGAAGCTCGGTATGGCGGTTGTACATGGCGGGGCGTAGATTGTAACCATTCTTAAGAGTGAAATCATCAGGATCGCAAGTTGCTGCTGTATATCGCATATGGGTAAACTCCTCGCTGTTTCCCGTCTCGGCCTCTTGCCTGTATTTCGGTTGTATGGCATTCTTGATGGCAGATGGCACGGGATGGTTGACGCTCAAAACGCTGCCCTGAACAAGTTTGACCTTCCTCGTAGCAAAGCGTTTGAGACCACCAGTGTTGGGGACTTGGCGTTGCTTCCAAGCTTCGGTAGAATCGGTATCAGCTCGGGAGTAAGGAGAACCAACCCGTCCAAACTCAGCGTCGTCAGCTGGATGGCCGTAAGTGGTGTTGCTGCCACCATATTCGCTGGAGTAGGGGGCCGGCGAAGCACCAGGGACGTAAGATTCTGTCAAGCTATATGTCGACCCAGGTCGCACGGTTGGAGACTGTGCTCGTAGGCCTAGGTTGGTTTGACTGTCGTAGGGACTTGCAAAGGGGCCTGCGCCCGTCTGCTGATGCAACAAAGGTTGGTTTCCGTCCTCCGCATCGTATTGTCCCGGAGGAGGAAGGTCTGCCAGGTGATGCTCATCATAACCGTTCCCTGGTGGATTATGAGCCATGATGAGGTGTTGGGCTTTCAGGACTGTAGTGTGCTGTTGTTGGATCGATGAGTTGGCTGGATGTTTGTGAAGGTGGAAGGTACAGTATGTGAAAAGATGCTTGCAGGAAGGGAATGAATGTCCGTCGGTGAATAACAAGCAAGTAAACAAATACCGACGTCACAATCTCTGGTGAGAAGTGTCGAGGAACCTCCGAAGGAAGGAAGGCTTCAGGGGAGGGGAGGGGAGGATAGAAGAAGAAGAAGGAGAGAGTAATGAGGTTCTTGGGGAGGAAGAGGAGGTTGTGAGATTCCAAGTTGCGCAGGTGGTCGGCTTCCCTCGCTTTTACTGGCAGTTGATCGGCACCAGTTTAGACGCAGACGGGGCAAAAGCTGGGCTGGCTGTTCTTTCGCTTAATAAATGTACTTCGTAAAAGACAAGACCCAGCGGCTGAGAGGGTGAGGCTAGGCGAGGAAATTGGGTATATTATACGGAGTAATCTCAACGAGAGGCAGTGCAGCGCAGGGAGAGTTGCGTTTGTGTATGATGGCAGATATTACGAATACAGTACTGGGCTGGGTGAGGTAGAGGTAGTGACATTCAGAGTCAAGGGCCTTATTTGTTGAGCTGTACGGAGTATGCGGTGCTCTGCTGATTATTCTATCCCCTATTATATGCATTGAATCTTGGGAGAGGGGAAGGTCTGAAGTCTTTAGACCCTGTTTCTGTCGTTTCAAGTAGTAATTTTGTCACCAAAACGGCCTGTGAGGAGTCCTAGTCAAACAACTCCTTATCTGGCAAGATATACAAAGGATCTGATGGCTGCTCTGCTCTGCTGATGCTCATGCTCCCAAGTCTCTTTGTCAAAGTTCCTCAGTGTCTCAGCCTGCTGCAACTCGTATTAATCGGCATGTACTCCGTATTCTTTGTTGCCACAATAATGCTTCGGCTGCGCGCGTCAGAAACGACTGCTAGCCACATATACCTTAGGGCTGTCTAAATATAGGTGGCCTCTCGGGAGCTACGGCTAATCCAAGCATCGTCAATCTCATTGTTGAAATCGAAGCCGAGACTTTGGTCCGAATGCTATGATAGGAAATGCGAGACTGAAATTCACCTCCTCAATAATATACTTCCTTTCAAGTGAAGAAATATCAATACCGGGCTGGTTTGGTATTTGTTAGGACTATGCTACGGATCGGATTATCACCGAAACTCGGTTTACACCAATTATTAGTGTTCTGTATTTGTATCTGGAGAGAGTGGTGGGTGAATTGAACTGAATAGAGATGGTCAGTAAGTTCCAGAACAAGCATGGCCATCATAAACATGTTCTATTAGAGGTATGCGAATAGAGGAGCACTAGTATGGAGCACAATAGACGTCGTTTTAGGTGTGATCCGTCATATTGCTATTAGCCAAAAGTTGACAGGCAAGAACTAAACTATATTATAGAATATATAGAATTATCTACACTATACTTAATAAGCAGTGCGAGAGGAGGTCTAGTTGGACTAGATCAGGCTTAGCGCTTGTTGGGTTCTGCACCTCGCAACATATTCCTTTTTCTATATAGTGATTATTTATTGAAAGCATTTCCTTTGGTGCGTCGCATTTGAATCGATAGAGAGGTGGAGGTATTTGGGAGCTGTCAAGAAGTAGGCGTCTTTTCATTGCGACCGTGATGGGTTTGGCAGCTGGGCTCTGAAGAATAGGTTAACTAGTAAAAGAATGTTGAAAGAACATACCGCTTCGACGACCCTCCTATTATCATATGCTCTTCAGGTGGTCTGAAAAGAAGACATTGTTTGAATCACGGGCATATACTCGCTGGCTGTTGCGACAGATCAAGTCTAAATTGTGCAGTTTGGTTCGCCTCGAGTGGAAGCTATTAAGTATGATATAGCTGAAATGCATATTTTAAAGAACACCCACAAATCTGATCTATTTCTCCGCCAAATATGTTGTGCTGGAAGTGGGCTTGGCTTGGGTTATTCTGTTTCGAGGACACACGAAGTTGGTTAAACGTGAGGGGTGACATCCGAGATTTGGGAACAGACGAAGAAGTATATGCTAGACTACGAAGTAATGGCAAAGCGAGGGCAACCGAGCATTGTAACTGCACGGGCAGGGCGTGATACCCGGTTGAGAAATCGCGGCTCTGCATTTTGGCTCAAATGCTCTTTCCACTTGGTGCACCAGGTGTACAGAAAATACCACCAGAAAGACTTTCAAACACTACCGCGCAATGTAAAACATGTAAAGAGTCAAGTGAATACGAGAAAGCGCATTCTAGCTCGATATAAGTCCAAGCAAGTATCTTACCTACAACCAACGAAGGAAATTTGTTAATTGACACACTGGTGAGTGACCAAGTGTATCTCATCTAGGTAGTCTATCTAGGTAGTCCTAGATAACCTCGATGATAGGACGGCCGACATGTACATTCATTCTCAAGACTGATTTGGACGTATTATAGGTGGGAAAACAATGAAATTTGCTTCCCATCTTCCTGAGACGGCCATACAGTGTAGTCTTCCAAGAGTAGTGCTCAACAAGGCTCAGACTCTGTCATTATCGCCCCTATGATGTGTATTTCTGTCACAGATAGCATACGTGCGAGTAATAAATAGGTCGGACTGAATTCTTGCACAACGGCATAGCATAGCATATCAAACCGGCGAGCAACATCAGACCCAACATGATGCGATTTTGCTTTGCTTGTTTTTCTTTGGGCCTTCATCATCCATTGTATCTGATCTTCAGGAAGAGCTGGGAATGTGTGAAGCCGCACATGATTCTGGATATACTGAAGACGGAGTTGATGGAAAGTCCAAGTTTTTATTGATGATCGTGGCGCAGTCCTTTCATTGGATATATCTTGATGGCTTTCTACTGTAGCAGGACTTCATAATGATGGAATCTGCGAGTAAAAAACCTAGAAGGGTGATTTATATATCTGTCCTCATTCTGAGATGGGATGGATCATGGGATGGAATACCTAACCACCAAAGGTAGGAAGGCGAAAGGCAAAGGGAAGGTATAGGATAGGTATACTAGGTACGTAAACGAAAGGATCCTGTGGGGGCCCGTACGTCGCATACCATTGGTTCATCACGCATGATCCCCCTTAAATTAGATCTTATCCGGCAGGCTATAGTAGGGCAAGCCTGGCAAGGTAAGGCCCTGTGGGGGACGGGACATCTCTCACTCGCTCCTGTCCTGTTTCCATCCTTTCTTTGAGGATCAACCTAATAAACGCTCTGTGCCAACGTAGTCAAACATCCATCCACGACAACCGTACCGTACCGTATGGTCTGGATCTGGTCCTTCAAGCCTTACCAGCCCAGCCCAACCAGTTTACTTCGCCGTCGATGTAGTCGCAGAGCGCTCAATCAACCTCGACTTACCATACTATAGAGCTCTTGCTCACTTACATTCGTTAAAACTCCTTCGTTGCGTTACTTCTGCACCCGGCAGGCCACTTTATTTCGACTCTTCACTTCCCTTCCGAATCTTGCGACACGAGAGGCACCAGAGACAAACCGTATCTGTGATACTGCTGCTTTATCATCCCACATCTTCACCCTCTCGCGCACGTCTTTTGACCAGTTTCTCTTTGTCTACGATCAATTTACGACTCTTTGAAGGCTGAATCAATTACAACGAACACATTATAAGGTGTGCCTCGACCCATTCGGCCCTGGTCAGAGACTACATACTTTATGATAACAACACAGCTCATTTGTTTCTTCTATTGTTCCCATCATGGCCTTTTCACCAGGTCAGCTCCCCCCCGGCTTGGCTCCCAACTACTGTCAATGCTGACCTTCCTATAGCCTCTTACAATAGCCTTTTCCGACGATGCGTGGTTTGTGGCCCGGAGTCGCCCTCATGCCCTACCTGTGCCGATGGTTTCCAATGTGCACTTCTTCCGCCCACGTGCGACGAATGCCAGAAAACTCAGTGTGTAGCTGCCGCGGCGGCCACAACTACAGTTAGCTCCTCCAAGTCTTCCGGTTCTGGCCCAAACGTAGGAGCGATTGCTGGCGGTGTCATCGGAGGAATCTTGGCTATAGCGGCTGTGACATACCTGGTCTGGAGATTCTGCATCAAGACAAAGAGACAACAATATGAACAAGAGGACTGGATTGAGGATCAAGAGGAACAGACAGCGGCAGAGAAGGAGTTCACAATGCGACGGGATGCAAGGGCTTCAACACACACAGTGGCTTCCATTGCTTCCACCGTCCTGACCCGGGCCTCCAACATCATTCAAATCGCATATATTCCAGGCGTCACGAACCGATCTGCACCGTCAACGCCTGGCCTCTTAGTACCTCCCGTTCCTCCGATTCCAATTGCGTTATCGTCAGCCTCCACCACACCACGATACGAACAAGAGCATTTTTTTATGCCTGGTGACCTGCGGGACTCTACCTACTCTGGTATCAGTGATCGGACTTCTTACGCAAGGAATAGTGTTGCGTCGACTATCTATGGAAAGAATGCTGTCGTTTCTCCGGTGCCAGCTCAGACGATGATCAGGGGCAAGGCCGCTGTCGTCAGTGTGAAAACAAATGGAGGTGGCACACCTGGGGAACTCACACCGCCGGTTCCCAGTGTCGACTATGATAAATACGGAATTGGCGGACCCCCGAGTCCTGCCTTTAGTGTTGGATCAACCTTCCTGAACAATGCCAGCGCCGCAACGCAAGTCAGACCACAGGTTGTGCGAGTAGAAAGCGGCCCAAAAAAGACCCCACAAAACTCAGCCCCTGAAAACGACGTTTCTGTGCATGGAAGTCTTCTTCCTCGAGATTCACATGCCATTACCATCATTGACGATACCCCTACGATGGAGCAAGGGCCTTTCAAGGACCCGCCGCTATCTCGGCAGAAAAGCAATAGTTCCCTGAGTGCTGTCATCGAAGAGGCGACGAGGAAGTCGAAGGCTAACGGGGTGGAGAGGAAGGGGTCGCCGTTTGGGGATGAAAACGAAGTGAAAGAGTGAACAGTTAAATCAACAGCCTCACACGATGAGGATTCATTCCACCAGTTCTGGATCAGTTTTCAAAGACGATTTCATTGAGCTTCGTATGTCTATATTAAGATTCTTGGTTGGGATTTAGGACGGCGCATTGAGGATTCGGTGGAACCCTTTTTAGGAGATATGATATCAGGATGGGGATTTTATTGAAAGCGTGGCTTTATTTCGTACAAATAGAAGATGATATTTCAATGCAGCCATTTCGGGAAGGCTACACATGATTTATATATACCTTGACTTGTTACTTCTCGACCAGTGGCCATAAGCTTATTTAATATGAAGTTGTTGCAGGGCAATTGCATTTCATTTGTTCAAAGGGTTGCCCAACCAATACTCTACTGCCCCGAATGAATCATGCCTGATGAAGGATAAAATAGGACGTCTTCGCGGCGGGAAAGAGTTCCATTGATATTACCCAGACACGAGGGTATTGGAGAATGCAGTTTCCATCTGACCTGGATTGTTGGCACAAGATAATAATAGGGCTGATGATGTCTTCACCGTCACCAACCATTCTCTTTGATTGATATACCGCACCGCACTCCATTACCTAGCCAGCACTTTATACTTCGTACTCGTACTGTACCCACCACATGTGATGAAAGTCTAGACGTGTCTCTCTACAGGATCAGCCTGCGAGCAAAGTCAAGAAGGTGCATCAGGTGGTGGGTTAGTAGTAGTGGTGAGTCGGGCAGCCACCGAAAGACAAAGAATCCGACGCGATCCCCCACTCTCAGACAAGTTGCGCTGCGGTACTTGGTAGTCTGGGTACTATAACTATCACTACTCGAGCTACTCCAAGTACAGCCAGAGCCAGTCTCACGAACTGCCTTGGGTATACCTGGTAGGTTTACGTTTACCTACACCTACCCTACCTAATCTAATTTACCTAGCCCTAGGTACTTCTTATCCTCAGGCCGAAGTTTCTTCTCTTCCCCGGTTGCCCCTGACCCTGCGCCTGCCCTCCTCATGCCCTGCCCTTGCCCTGCTCTTGTTCCAGACGCTGCTTTTATCTCTTCCCTTCCAGGTTCTTCCAACACTTTGGGAGATGTGCAAACAGTTCACCGTTCAGGATTATTTTGCTTGCATAGCTTCTTGCTGCTTGCCTGCTTGCATGCTGCATGAAATTTCTATCTCCAACGCCAGTCAGATCTAGGGAAAGCACATTATTTCTTCTCGGAGTCGCCAGAATCATCTTTGTCGCATTCTCATCGCCATCGCCATCGCCAATTACTACTGATATCTGACCCCTCGCTCCCAGCGCTTCGGCAGCGGATCTCTTCCAATTCCTAGCTCAAGTCCTAGCCCACGCCCCAAGGCTAAAGGCTTGGCTTGGCTACACTACGGAGTACTAGGTAAATTTACACTACAGCACCAGGCCATTTTCTGTAAACCCCAACCCCACCGACGAGCTCTTCCCTAAAAGCTCAAACACCCCAATTACTTGCACCCAGCTATTATTATTACTACTACTATCTTGCTACTATCTTGCTACCACTATCACTGCCACTATCACTGCCACTATCACTACCACTACCACTACCACTGCCACTACTTGGACCAAACAGCCGCCGCATCATATACTTCACGATAATTGCCGCCTCCATCAGCACCCGCACCCTCGAACAGAACAGCGAAACATAGCCCGAACCAACCAAACCCCCATACATAATTCGCTGGCAGCGTTGCGCATAACGCCTGCAGATGATCGTTGTTGATCAAGCAAGCTTATCACTGGTTCACGCACCCCGCTCTACTCTGCTCATCCGTTCTTCAAGCTCTCCCTGTTGCTCTGTCTCGTCTCGTCTCGTCGGTGTCTAGGCGGCGGCAGGCAGGCATTATCTGTTGCTATCGGCCACGGTCACTACCGGTATCGACGCTTGACCAGACCAGACCGCACCAAACCCTCTTCAAGCGGACGCCCGAGCTCCTTCGACCTCCCTGTCCGGAGCAAAGCAGAGTCCAATACAAACAAATCTTCACTGCGAGTATATCTAGACCTTGTTCAAAGATTTCAAAGGAGACATCTCTCGATTTGATTCCTCCCTACCTACTCTCTGCCATCTCGTCTTAGGCTCTCTTGCCAGCTTTACTCCACCTCCTTTGAATTGACAACGTCCCACATCATGGCGGGCAAAATGGTGCTCTACAAGCTGGTGGTGCTAGGAGATGGAGGTGTTGGGAAGACAGCCTTAACTATACAACTTACGTTGCAGCATTTTGTTGAAACTGTAAGCAAACATTTCCCCCCATCCTGAGCCCCTCAATCCCCCCTTCACATCTGCAACGCCGAAGACTCATGCTTACCTTTCTCTGCACAGTATGATCCCACAATCGAAGATTCTTATAGAAAGCAAGTAGTGATAGACGGGCAGTCTTGCATGCTAGAAGTCCTCGATACAGCCGGTCAGGAGGAATATACAGCTTTACGAGACCAATGGATCCGTGACGGAGAAGGCTTCGTACTAGTCTACAGCATTTCATCCAGATCATCTTTCACGCGCATTACGAGATTCCATAACCAGATCCAGCGAGTTAAGGAATCTTCGGCCTCATCACCTTCGTATCCAGGATCACCAATATCGTCAAACATGCCTTTAGCGCCCGTTCCAATAATGTTGGTTGGAAACAAGAGTGACAGAGTGACAGAGCGGGAAGTCTCTACACAAGAAGGGCATGCTCTAGCACGAGAATTGGGATGCGAATTTGTGGAAGCATCCGCAAAGAACTACATCAATGTCGAGAAGGCTTTCTATGATGTTGTGAGGCAATTGCGCCGGCAACGCATGCAGAACAGCCCAAGATCAATGCAAGGGAGTGGAAGAGGTACGCGAAATGGCTCAGGCGATGGGCTTCCAAGAGACAACACAAGGACTTACCGCAATGACCGTACGAAGGGCGATAGGAGGAAGTGTGTCATATTATGAGAAGGCGGCGACTTGAGGCGCCATGAGGAGTGCTCTGGGAGCATGCCCGAAGATAACGAAACCCTTTCCAAGAAGCCATGGTAACTTTTCCCTCACGAATTTATGGCTCCTCCCCACCACACCCTTGACGACGCCCCTTCTTTCTTCTATAGCGTTGCACGAATTTCAACCTGAATTGGCGAATGGAGTACCAAAACAGGAGGCACATGGCGTATCATGAAAAATCGACGGGTCTCGAGTCTACCTCTAAACCCCCCAAAGAAGGCAACTACTCCCGTCGGGTCAACACAAGGGTTGGTGTTCACTGGCGCATTTTTGGAAACGTATCTCTTGCTTGCTGCGAGCTTTCATGTCTTTAAATTTTCACTACTCATTTAAATCCATATTGGGAGCAAAATGAAACGGCAATAGGAGGCAGCATAGCATGAACCGGACAGAGAGCGGAAAGGGGCTTCATCAGCAAGGCAGAGCCAGCAAACAGCGAGACCGAATTCTTGGACCCAAGATCCCACTTGTTGCGACGCAGAGTGATAATCAACTGTGATAGCTTCCTCTCAAAGATGGCCTAAAGCATATACATCTCGCAGCCCACCCCACGATGTAATAGAACCCCCACGCAGCCCAATGTAGCCCTCCTGAAACGGCGGCACCTTCCCCAAAGCCACCAAACCACCCGGTGGGAAGATGCAAGCAAGAGAATAGGGCAAGCGTCTAGAAGGCTCTCCACAGATAGATAGCGTGTTATTTTCCTTGGCGGAAAACCCTTGTATTTTAAGCATATAGTAATTATGTATCTTGCACCAGCTCCAACTGTAGTAACCGTCTTGTTTAATGATCCTCCTCCTTATACTACTGTGCCATATTCGTACCATACCAGTAGGAAGAACCATGTTCTGTTTTCCCGCCGAGAAGGATGGGCTCCACAGCCCATGTTCCTCAGCACGTGTATCCCACGCTTTTATTATTCCCGGCAAATGTAGAAGTAATGTACGAAGTACTGTAGGAGGCTAGGCAAGGCAAGGCAGGGCAGATACCGGTACTACCTTCCAAAACCGTAAAATGTATTTTGATACAATGATACCAAATGATAATCCAAGTCAAGTCCCGATTATACGGAAGTAAATTAGATCAAAAAAAGGTTAACCGAGCCGAGTTGGGTTTTGGTTTGGATACTGCACGGAGTAGTGATACACTAGATGGACAGTAATCATGTCCCTCTGACCTTCATAGTGTGGTACAGTACTTTGTAGTCCAGGCATTGCCCCCACTACCTCCGGTATTGTATGCAGTCACTGTTTAAAAGGGGACACAACACACACATACAGTAGCTAAACGGGATAGCTGACTAAGCTTAATACTAATGCCCAAGTGGCTGATTCTTGCCCTGAACTCAAGTGGTAGTGGGGGAGAGGTCGTGGGGGGAATACTTGGACTACCTTACCACTACTGTAGGTTAGGGGACACGATTAGTACACGTACAAGCTTTCTTCCTTCCTCGAGCTAAAAAGAGGAAATAAGAAGCAAAGACATGCTCTGCTCTGCTCTGCTCTGCTCGCTCAGTGCTCTCACGACGGACCCCGCGTATTCGGGATAATTGAGCTACGGGAGGAGGAAAGGAAAGGAAGGGAAGACGGCAGAGGGAAATGGGAAGATTAAATTGAGAGGATGTGATGTGATGTGATGGATGTACTGTACTTACTGTACTGTACTGTGACGAAAATAAGCATTGGCACCCATGGCTTGGCATGGCTTGGCGGGGAAGCCACGGACAGACGAACCACATCGCAACATGTACCTAGAAAATACCTCCGTAAGTACCAGATGTGTCTGCCTAACAGGTAACTACTGGTACTACTGCTGCTGCTAATACTACTAACTATTACCACTAAGCTGCGCTGCGCTGCTATGCGCTGCACCCGCACCCGCACCTGCACCTGCACCTGCTTTGCGCGCATCTGCAAATCGTGCCAGAGGCAGTAAATGATCCGGGCTGGGAAAGGCAGGAGCACAGCACCGAGATTCTGGGAGTTGAAGAGGGGCATGAAGGATGAGGGGTAGATAAGACTACGGTACTGTATACGCTATCTGATCCATACGGATAGGAATGAGAAAAGGGAAAAGGGAAAAGGGAAAATTGCTATGCAGACAGTACTATGTCGGAAACTAGCGAAAATGAAACATATACCAACAGCATTTTCTTTCCCGGAAAACTTCTTGGTTGGGTTAAAGAAGAGGAGCCAGCAACTATTGAGCTACCGTATTAGTTAGGATAAGACCTGGTCTACTAACTTTCCCGAGGGGGTAGACCTTAGCTATAACATGGTCTTATTTATAATGTGCCAGCTGGCGTGGGACATTAAAAATCAACTAGATGGTCTTCTACTGGGGACTGGTCTTATATCCTAACTAATACGGTATTGTGGTTGGGGAGGCTAAACTAGTGCAAGTCATGAGGCTGTACCAAACAAAGTCTGCTTTGGGTAGTTTTACAATGCAAGAGGCTTCGGTATCCTATTCTTAATGTGGCATCCTAGTAATTCCTCATAAACCGTTGCTATGCATCTTCTCGTCGATCTTGTCATTTTCCCATCTCCCACAAAGGCTCGAGAGGGTTAAAGGGGTTCGGTGGGTCCGAGGGTATCCCCCACATGCGACCTCAAATACTTTTGATTTCGGAAAAGTCAAGAACTAGTCTCGTCACTCTCTTAGACTTCTCCACTTGACCATGTTCTCTTCAACCCATTCCTTGGGTAATGCTGAAGGTTGGGGCCTTTCTAGCCATGCCCTCGAAGCACCCCAGAATCACGCCAGATCGAAGCAAAGCCGTGCCACAAGTGCTCAGTCATCCCCCCAAGAGGGAAAAAAGGCAAGTAGCCTCGCTTCGCAAGTCGTGCTACCGTATGCACAAAGACCATCCTGCATGATGCAGATGTGTCTCCTCGCTCCTTGCCGCCATTTCAAAGCGGCGAGCCTTCCACTTCCCCAGACTGGGGACAGGAGAGAGTCACGTGCCCATGGATATAGATCCCGACCGACAATGTCAATACGTTTTGAAACCGACAACGGGAACTGGGAACGCATGCATAAACACAAGGCTCCCGGACAGAGATGTTACCGAGGCTCTTGCTCCTACTTGACAGATGCCGTACCTGTTGTTACCCTGTCTTTCCGATGTTGTGCTACTGTTACCAGACTAGGAATGAGAGGATTGAAGTCTCATGCTGGCAGCGCAAGAGATCGGGACAGGCTCGGAGCTCGGATCGGCTCGCTATCCGATTGAACTTGCATGAGGGTGTGGCGTACCGCCGGTAAGAGGCAAGATACAGAACGAGGGGTAGATCTGCCCAGGCCAGCGGACAGCACTTGACATGCTGCGGCTGACCCAAGATGACCTGGGTACAAATCTAAGATGGGTAACGAAATACGGGAAGCCGCACGAGCTGAAACCTGGTGAATTCGAGGCATTGGCCGTATTGGTGGTCATTCGCCAGATCGAGGCGACCTGCCGATTCTGGCGTCCGTCAGTGGCCTAGAACAGTGATGTGGTCTGAAACAACATTTGGAAACCCTGTGACGTATCATCCTATGTTAACATCCTTTTCACCTTTTCATAGTCAAGAAACGCTTATGTGTGTACATTGTATGCAAACTTGGGCACTGCCCTCTTGCTTAAATGCATATACCCATCCAATGTCAATGCAACGCTAAGAAACATTGCCTTCCACTTCTTTCACAGCAACCGGGTGCTTATCTAAGCTCTCATACCACTGCGACGAACATGTAATCAGCTTCTCTTTCCTCGGAGAGAATTTCAGGAGCGCAGCAACGATTAATGAGCAATAAGAAATGTCGCAAGAGAGTAAATCTGCACTCTCAAACCTGTCGACATAGGGGTGAATGGGGTCTTAATCAATGACTTACCTGAATAATACTGCCAATTAAAAAGCACCAGGACCCCCAAAAAGTCGCCAGACTTCCTTGGTATACGCACCCACTATTCGCACTTGCGAAGCCTAGAGCACCGCAAAGTGTGAAGCCGATTCCCTTTGACACGAACAGTTAGCACAGGTAGATATTAGAGACTGATAACTAACTCCTATCAAATTCCAAGCACCGATATGCCAGCCCAGAACTCTGGGCGCTGGTAAATACCACTTCCGTTGTGTCTCTAACATGAAGAGTGTGCCTGAAATGACGAACCCACTGCCTCCAATAACCTGAGGTGCCCAATATGCTCCATTCTGGGCCGCGGTTGAGGTCAGTCTATCATAAATTGGAGGCAAAGCAGTGAAGCCCGAGATCCAGAAGACAGTTGCACCTGTACAAGTGTAAGAGACTAATAATTGACATGGGTGGGAGTGACTGACCTATCATTTGTGAGAGGCAGGCAAGAAAGCCGACCTCTTTGAGGTAATGAGTCCGCAACTCATGGGAGGTAGGAAACCATATCCACGTACGAGTACTAGCAGACGATGAACTTGGTTGGTCTTTTGGAGCCATAGCCGTGTCAAGAGGTGGTTTGCCTGACCATTTACATTAGCAAAAACGCGTGACAGCTAGTGGGACAACCGACTTTTTAATGCCTTGCCCTTTCCCACGAGATTTTTCTTGTTTCCGTGATGATGCGTACAACTATCTGGGCGTAACCTAAGCAAGCCCCTCTCCTCCAATACTTCCTCTACCGCCCAGCCAAAGCAATCCGAACGCTTCTCGTTGACAGCCTCGATCATCAACAATATGGACCCGAACTCGAATATCGTAGCGCCAATGAAGGCACTTATGCCACCGGCACTGGTGATCTCATCCTTAAACTCGGTGGAGGGGGATTGAAGGGGCAGCCAAACAAAGAAGGCATTGATACACCAGACCACAGATCCCAATGTGAACACAATAGCCACCAAATACGAGACGTCCCAATACGGGTATATGCTGAACATTCGCCATATCCCCTTCAGCACCTCCTTGAGGGTATTCGTGGCAGGGGGGGTGAGGTATTTGGGGCTGTTCACAATTTCGGGAACGACGAATATGGCGTGTCGACCTGAATAGTAAGGAGGAGGTTAGAAACATTTTCTTTTCGTGATCAATTGAGGAGAGTCCAACCTTTTCTGTTGTCGCGAGTTCTGAATTCCCGTTGTACATCCTCAGCTCGGAGCTCAGCCTTTTTGGGGGGTTTCGTTGCATCATCGCCCTCGCCTTTCAAAGGTTCTTCACTTGAGTGTGTGGCTACAGGCTGAGTATTGAAAGGAAGCTTCCTAATTGTGGGATTCAGGAAACCAAAAGGCCCAGAACAAATCCCCTCGTGGCGTCTGGTGAAGGGCGTGTAGGGCGCGCTCATGGTGTGGAGCGTGGAAAGAACGATGGACTCTATTTCCGCATGTTGTGGGCCTTGCTTTGCTGTTGAACAGCAATGGAGAGGCTAGCAATTGTGTGTTGGTGAAAAGAGTTCGTTCAATTTGAAAGCGCGTTTTTGCTCGGAAGATTTTATGTTGTTGTTAAGTTCTGCTGGACTGTGCTGTATGACGCGCTGCTTACGAGTATGGGGTAATGCTTGGCTGCAGGGTGGGGGTAGGGTTGGATAGGATACTTTAGTCCTTTCCCCCATCCCTCATCTGGCCCTCACGGATGTTATCGGGGACTACCGGGAGCTTTTACTTTTATGTTGTTAACTATATATACTTAGTTACATTCGTCGTGTAATATTCTTTGGAGCTGCTTTTGGTCTGAAAAAAAAAAAGAAAAAAGAAAAATCCAAACAAACTTACTATAATAGTCATAACCAGCATCATGTCTGCCTCTGATATCCTCCAGGCCCCTCCCAAGGCGTTGACCTTTGATGTTTTTGGAACTGTAGGTATGTGGTTTACAAAGCCTTCCTTTCAGGGTTCCAAATTTCCTAGGTTGAAGTCGTATCTTCGGGAGCAGAGCTGCTGAAAGTACATACGTCGTATGAGAATATGAGAAAACCGTCCATCCCACAACACAGTTTGACAAAGCATTCATTGACTTGTTGGTATTAGTTGATTGGAGAAAAACTGTCACATCTACCTTGATTCGCAGCGCTGCTGTTAAAACTTCTTCATCTTCAAGATCAGCAAACTTGTCTCCAGGAGTCCGTGGTCGCTTGTCAACGTTGACAGACAAAGATTGGGCTCAATTTGCGCAAGAGGTAAAGAATATCTTCCATCATTCATCTCCCTATTTAGGCAACCGCAGAAATGTCAATATTTCGGGGGTTTTGAGACATCAAATCTTTCCCCATTAAGTAATGCTGACTGCGGAGAAGTGGCGAAATAGTTACAAGAAGTTCACGAAAGGCTTCGTGCCCGGCGAGACTGAATGGCGGGACATTGATACACACCACCACTTGGCTCTCATTGATCTTCTCAAGGATTGGCAACTTGAAGGAATGTACACAGAAGATGAAGTGGAGGAATTAAGCCTCATATGGCATTACCTTGATCCATGGGCAGATTCGTCTGCCGGCCTTCACAAGCTGGGCACCAAATTTATTACTTCGACCTTGTCAAGTGGAAATCAGTCCTTATTGAAGGATCTAAACAAGCATGGCAATCTTGGCTTCAAGATATTGCAGTCTTCGGGAGATTTCAAGGCGTACAAACCGCATCCCAGCGTTTACCTTGGTGCAGCGAAGGCAATGGGTGTACAGCCTGTTGACGTTGCCATGGTCGCTGCCCATCTTTCCGACTTGAAAGCCGCGCTGGGGTTGGGCTTCAAAACAATCTACGTCGAGAGGAAGAAGGAAGAAGACTGGGCATCAGACCAGCAGGAATACAAGGATGCAAAGACGTGGGTTGATATGTGGGTTACAGAGGAAGAAGATGGTTTCCTTGAAGTGGCTAGAAGATTTGGGATAGAATGAGAGCCTATAATTTCATCCTCTGAAATTGCATTGAATATGTTCGTATATTCTGATGATGTCCTCTTCACTTCACGCTGCATGTGATGCAACGTGGCAAGCTTTTCAGCCCAGGGTCTATAACTCGATATTAATTTGCATGTGCCGGCTGAAGGCAACTTGCAGTTTGCGGCTCCCCGCAGGAACTATACATAAACCGCTAATTGAGGGGAAGGAAAGGATTAATGACGAGGCGGTTGCCAAGAAGTCAATAGCTCAGGGGTAAATCGACAAGCAAGACTCGTTTCCAAAAGAAGGCGTAACTTACGATGAAAAGGAAGAAAAAACAATGGGTTGTTTTGCTAAATACACGATTGTGGGATGTAATGGACCTGCACGTTCTATAGCACCGATAGTATTTTTACGCTCAAGGAAGATGACTGCGAGACGTGGTCGTTATCTTCATCTCATCACAGTACATACTCCGTACAGTAAAGCAATCGTTTTATACAAAGTGCTCGCCTCTTTTCTTTACAGTATGTCTAATAGTGGGGACTGCTTAGCCTACCTGGCGTGAATAGACAGATTCTCGCATACATGACTAAACTGGGTCTGGCTTTTTTACCACAGGGAACAAGGAACCGGCTATTCTTAGAATGAGACTTCTCTCCTTGAGTAGCGGGGAATAGATAATTATGGAGTAAATGTTTTCTCCACTGTTGGACGTAAGGGGAAAAAAGCAAGTAAGTTACCTCTCGACGGAGGGGAAAACTGAAGCATTTTGACCACTAACTTGATCTGGATAATTGGGGACATTTATACTTACTCTTCTCTTGGCGAACATCTTGAAGAGTGAATAAATGGTACTTCTTACTCTAGAAGTGATACCAGATGTAGCTCTGCTATACTTAGCGGGAAGCCTGCTCAGTGCACATATTGATCTAAAGGCACTTGCAAGGAACAGATGTGCAAAGTCAACACTCCTACCGGTAATGCAGAGTGAACAAGAATCATCCCGACAGCCATAAATTGACATAGCACACGATTCTACGAAGGATGGAAACTTAAAAAGAAAGGAGCCCAGCCGTGGAACAACACCTCACTCGTTTGCCGACGAGCATCCGGCTGAGGCTTTTACTGTAGTAGATAGTCGTAGATATATTTACGGAGTTGGAGTACACTTTCTTTGAGCTTTGAACGTGCCATATTCCGACCCAATCCCAGAACATGATCGAAGATCTCCCGGTGTTCAATGTACGAAATACAAAGTCAAAGTCAAAGCCAGGCAAAGCTGCCGGCAGTGGTTTACCGAGGTATAAATTTACTTTGTATTTACGCTTACGGTAAGGCTACTACTTTATTGAAGATTACTCTAGACTCTAGTCCAGCGGGGGGCTGCGGGAAGAGCCCGGTTCTGCAACCATTTCCAGCAGCCATACCAGTAGCGGACACCGGACCGCTGGGATGGGTAGCTGATCATTTCTTCTTCCAGTTTCCTGCCCTCATTTTGCATCTCAGCTCTGCCGGTATTGCAACCAATCACGGAGTGCCGACTGCAGACTCCGTAAGTGATTTGAGGGGAGAGGAGATTGTGCTGCACCCGGTTGACTGGCTGTTGAGCGGGCCGTTGGATGTCCAGGGCAGGGATCCAGGGGATGTACACCGTAGGTCAGGGGAGCTCTGCGTGGCCGGATTCCGAACCAAATCTCATGCTCATCCTCATCCTAGGCCTAGCTCATCCCCATCCTCATCCTCATCATCCTCACCAGTCAAGCTCAATGAAGCCCATGGATCCGAGGAGAGAGCTGCAAACCAAAGCGTTCCCTTGCGCCATGGAAATGGAGTCTGGAGACTACCATAGGTCAAGGGGGACACGATTACTTTGTAGAAGTCTTGAAGTCACCCCACCAAGGCCAAGATCGGGATCGGGCCACAGGGACCCAGAGAAAGGTTGAATACCTACCTACCTTATACCTTCGTAATAATTAATTGGCACAGGATCATGCCAGCACCCAAAACATAAATTACGAATCCGGAGGTACGTGCGTTTAATCAAAAGGATTTAATCAAGAATTTATAGTACCGTACAGTAGTGCGAAGTATAATGTGAAGTGCCTTGCATGTCGCTTCTTCGACTCCCTGCCACTGGCCCATTATGAAGTATTTATTACGGCCCAAGCCAAAGTTCGTACTCCGTAAGTGGTGAACCAGCAAAACCAGCGGCTCGTCCACCAGCGCCTTTTGTGGGTTTTCCCTATTCGTGCCACTCATCTCCTTGTCAAATTATTGTCGTGCACCCCGGATACAACAAATCCCCCGTGCTCCTTTAACCTCATTCGAGCAAGGCACCGCACCGTCCTTGTCACGGTCCGTGTGTTCCTACCAGTAGGCTTCTTTCTCGGATCTTCATGCATCACTCACTTCGTTTCTCTGTACATTATTATTATTATTATCATTATCATTATCGTTGAACGCGTTTCCTTGTCTTTGTTACGTGTTTCTGCTTCTGCTTCTGCATCTGCTGTTCCTCGTGCTTTAATCGACTTGTAGCGCCGTACGAGCTTTATCATCAAAGCTCTTGCTTCCAATTTCAACTGGGTAAGTCGAGATCCGAGCATCCTGGTCAAAGATTGAATCTCTACCTCCGTACGACAAGAACCACCAGTACTATCAATCAACTTGTTGCTAATACGTCACATACCAGCGCATTAAGACAATAAATATCGCAGCTCTTCATTGCAGCAACTTTGCCCCAACCCTTCGTGTTCAGTGTCGCTGAAATCCATCAAACAAACTCTTCTATTACGCCAAGTCTTAAGAGGACCAAGGGGCATGGATCGCAATGAGTGATGAGCAACGGCTATAATCAGATTTCATACGCATACGCATGCAACAAGGCGCTTCATTTGCCGGGCTATGGACCAGTCTGTGTGTAGAAATACTTTGAAACGAAGCATATCTTATGCCATATTCGAGGTACTGTACTTATTTTCTGCTTCACCCCTCGCTTCGTCCGCGGCTAGGTTGGATCCGGCAAGTTGGAGGTGGGTGTGGGCTTTCTTGGTATCCTTGAGTAGATGAAGCCTGAAGCTAACTTATCTTATGCCAAAGCGTAGCAGGGAGCACTCTTTTTTGAGAACCTAGTCAGCTCTCTAAAGGGGTACCGGGAACGGGATATATCCAGGGAATGCGGATGCAACAACCACAACCATACACGATAAACGACAATTGATAGAGCATTCGGGAATTTTGATGGGGAGGTTGAGCAAAAACTCTAGTGAACTTTCGCTTCCCTAAGAAACCATCGAACGGAAAGAAGATGTGGGAGACTGAAGATGAGGGAGGGGCGTATAGGACTCCTTCTAGGAGCTCGCGGCGGTCTTCTCGTCAGAAATCTTCATCACCGCCTCCAAACCAAGGATCAAAGGATATTACAAGAGACGAAAGGTACTTTCCTTCACCATGTAGGTAGATAGTCGGAACTGATAGCGACAATAGTATTTCCATCCTCGACCCTCGAAGGTTTACCCCAACATTACACGCGAATTTGGTTTCCGAGATTCTAGCCCTGCGGAGAGACCAGGAGGAGAAGATCAAAACGATTGAAAGCTTGGAGTCGGCATTGCATAATACCCTGGGAGAACACGAGGATGTGGAAACAAGCCTTGGAGCTACCGCGAAGGAAAATCGGTCGCTAAAGCGTCAATTGGCATTATTGGAAGGAGGAACGTCTTCAGCACTTTCCGAACTTGCTAGAGAACGTGATGACGCTGTGGAATCCAATAATGACATGAAGCGGCGATTAGAAACGGCGCAAAAGAAAATCAAAAGTCAAGACGATGATTCCAACCGGGTCCATGAATTGTGGGAGAGAGATAAGGACAATTGGCAAGACGATAAAAGGAAGCTGGAGCACAAAGTTCATGTGGCTGAGGGAAGATTGAGGGCTGTGCTTGACGAAGTTGCTGCGTATCAAGCAAACCACCAAAATGCACAGCAGCAGACAGAAAGTGAAGCAGAGGAGATATCTCGAGATCCTGTCCAAAGTGACACAGGCAGTGTGCGGAGCATGAGCATGACCAATAGTATTCGGTTTTCGATGCTGAACGGCCCTAATGGTGGAACAAAACTGAACGGGATTAGCCTAGCAGATGAGTTGGGCCTCGACGATGATGAGGAAGTCCAGGCAGATCAAGATGGGAGGGAAAGCTCTTTCTCTGTCCGTCATAATCGAACACAGAGCCGCGAGAGCGTCTTCTCAAAACACCATCGACGTAACCAGAGCAATGAGAGTCTCATGCGACCAGGTAGCGTTGCACGAGGCAGGCTGATAGGAAACCAATCAGTATTGGAAAGACTTGAAGGTGGCATTTTGGAAGATGATGAGTCGGTACAACCGAAGGCTAAAGTCGAGTATATTGATACTGGGGTTCAATATTCGCCTCCTCCATCGCCTGAGTTGCCTGCATCTGTTGCTCATTCGCCAGTCGAGCATCTTGCGATCAAAGGCACTGATGATATTGCCAAGGAGGAGAGGCAGGAGCCCGAACATGTTCCACGAGAGTGGGAAATAGAGGCTAATCAGCGAAGGAAGCGTGTGCATGCAAGTCCTTTGATGATTGAAGCGTCAAGTGAAGGACGGATGGTTTCTGCAGCATCTCAGACTCAAGAGCCTCCGAGCCCTCCTAGAACGCCTATATCACCTACTAGAGCACCCCCGCCCCCACCACCAACTGAGGTTGTCGTTACACCCGAAATGATATCAATGTCAACGCAAACAGATGCTCCCGAGCTGCAATCACCCAGGCGAGCCGCACCTCCCCCACCAATCCCAATCCCATCCATTCAGCTACATCCTCCAACTTCCGCTCCCACAACGCCGCGTGAAAATCGACTTCCCCAGTATTTCAAGGATGCAGGCTGCCAAGTCACCATGCAGGTACCCGTCCCGTCGAGGTCGATATCCGTTCAAACAGAAGAGATCAGAGTGGACAAGCGATTGAACTTGCTCCCACCACACCTCCAGCCTTCCTCAATCTCTTCAAACCCGCCATCCCCGGAACCAGGGTTTTATGATGTGAACCGATTTTCACCTGTTCCAGGAAATATCCCTCCACGAAGTCCTCGACGTCTGAATGGCCCGAGCTTGGACCAAGAGATTCCATCCTCACCACCGGAGCTCCTCGTGGCGAGACTCATGACGCCTATCCTGGGAATAACGATGATGGATTCCTAACCAAGGACAGGGGATTAATTCGACGCCCTCCCCGTATCAGCAGCTTGTTTGCGGGGTTCGAGAACGTCAGCTCCGATGACGCCGACGACTTTGCTGATGCAGATATGAGTGACAATGATTACAGAACCCCTCTATCAGCACCCAATCCCCAGTCAGGCACGAACAGAGCCAGCAAGCACCGTGCATTAGGACCAACATCAGTCCCGGAGAATTTGGAGCTTAGCGAGGTTTCTAAATCCACCCCAGGAAAGAGCTCAATGAAGCGAAGCAATCAATACGATGAGTATGGCGATTATGGCTCCGCCGAAGTTCCATCAGACTCGCAACGAGCCTCGATGAAGCCACTTCGTCAGCTTGATAAGCCCTTGACCCTTGTTACTAATAACAAACCAAATGCCATGCGTCGCGCTGCCCTCATCCAAAGTGGTGTAGCTGCACACCAAGGTCGTTCTCGAAGCCCCAGCATCCCTGAAGTTTACAAAGAGCCTCCTTTCCCGATTCCTACCAGGGCTAGCTCTCGACGCCCGCCTGTCGGTGCCAGCGCTCCGAGTGATGGAAATAGAAGCCCAACCTGGGGGCGGGGAACTGGTAGGGGTCACTACCGAGCAAACAGCATCCGAAAAGTTCGCTCTGCAACGGCTCTTCCCCGAGGCGGCCGAAGTTATCGACGCCATGGTAGTCGATCTCCTCCACCCATGTCGCCGTCAACCGAAGCTCCCGAAAGCCCTTCACTACCACCGATGCCTAGCAATGAGATCACAACTCCACGGTACATGAGGGACACTGGCAGTAGTCGGTACCGAAGTCACCGACAACAACCATCCGTCACCACGGCCAATACAGCTAACACGACCAACACTTCCAATACTGGCAGTGGATCTGTCGGAAGCACCAACCAAGCTACAAGCGTTGTCGATGCTATTGCACAAACCATGGTTGGCGAGTGGATGTTCAAATATGTGAGACGACGCAAGTCGTTTGGTGTGGCCGATGCCAATGCTACCGAGGGCGATAATGTGAACGGTGTCCGTCATAAACGCTGGGTTTGGCTTGCCCCTTACGAGAGAGCTGTAATGTGGAGCTCCAAACAGCCAACATCTGGGTCGGCACTGATGGGTAAGACGGGTAGGAAGCGTAAGTTGCACTGGCGTATTGTTTTCGAGCTTTACTAATTTCAGTAGTGACCATTCAATCAGTATTAGACGTCAAGGATGACAATACTCCCCCTAAAGGATCAGGACCAATCTTCAATCGATCAATCCTGATCTTAACTCCAGCCCGTGCCCTCAAGTTCACTGCTGTCTCAGCAGAGCGGCATTATGTCTGGCTCACAGCCCTGTCTTTTCTCGCCCACTCGTCACAAGCTGTCCCAGAGATAGTTCAAGCACCGCTTCCAGCACCGCAACCTGTCATTCCCAATTTTGAAGTGCCTCAAGGCGGTGCCCGACTCCGCAGAAATGGCATACGCGATTCCATCCGCGTAGCCAAAGGCAAAACATCCACCGCGCGCTCAGGCCCGACCAGCGTGCACTCCTCTCAGTATGGCGGAACGGACCATAGTATCCGTGAAGTGGATTCAATCCATTCTAGCCGCACAGACCCAATTCCAATGGCGGCCGATCCACCCTTCGTGCCACGTTTCTCTGAACGAGGCTCTCATGGGCCTCCTCTTAGCCACAACAGGAAGCGCAGCAACACCGGCTCACGGATCCCACCCCCACTTTCATTCCGTGGCTTCTCAAGTCCAACTGGCACAGGTGGCCACGCACCTACATCAAGCACTGCGGGTATGAGCGTGGGTACTAATGGTTCCTCTGACATCTACCAATCTCAGCCTGCTTCCTCAGTCTCAGCAGGCTACACAGGCATGAGTGTTAGCGGTCGCTCATCCGTCCGAACATCGGATGCTTCCAATAGACCAGTAAACAACTTCTTCGATGCAGTAGGCACGATGAGGATGGAGGCTTTCATTAGCCCCATGGCATCGCGCTTTGATGAGTTTCCCAAGGAGCAAGAACAGGTAAATATGATGGGCATGCATCATCGCAGGGGGAGCCGAGAGAGGAGACGAAGGAGCCGGAATAGAGACAGCTACTATTCGAATCGGGGACGACCGAGCGACGACTGGCATTCTGGAAGCAAGACCGCCGGCGAGGAAGAATATGGCCATTTCGACAGTGGGCTTAGTCACGACCCATTCCGTGGCTTTTGATTTGTTTTGATTTGTTGGGAGTGGACGGGAAAGTTGACGTTGATACGAAATTGGCTCACGCCCTGTTCCGCTGCTTTTGTTGCTTTGTATAATGAAGGAGCGGAGGGAATTGGAGTAATGTGTCATTATGTGGCTGGCGTTTCTTCGATATTTCCACATCCGCTGTATATATATGTTTGTGCTCGATCGTTCTTTATGTCTCCCTTGCAGAAGCTCGGGATTGAAAAGTGTTTTGTAATTCGATTCTTGATATATTTGCGAGGATACCCCCTGCGCAGTTTGATGTAACGTTCAAAGCGGTCTAGAGTCGCAAATTTCAATAGTACGCCCCATCTTCCGAGCCCTGCGAGGGCATATTATCTTTTGTATGATTGTGTTGCTTCCCGAGTGAGTTCAGAAGGGAAAATATCCTCGCTTCATATTGATACCGGTGAAATGTCTTGAGAGTAAGCTGATGCCTTGCAAAGTAATGTAAAAGAACTCAAATACGGAAGAGCAACCAAGTGAGTGATCGCAAAACTCAATAAATGCTAGCAAAAGACATATAGAAAATCTTCTAAATAGTCCTAGAATCCTCCCTTCATACAGACTCCGCCGCTTCTGTGCTGCCCAACCGGGACATGCAGGCGATTTAAAATTGTGAATGCAAAGGAAACTATAGAAGAAAGTGAAGTCAGGGACGTTATGGTAAGATATGTAACCTTGTCACTATAGTGCTTTGCAACAATTCTTAGCCGTTTTGAGAGACATAGTGGTGGTGGAGAATATCAACGTTGGGTCGTAGGGTTGGATTCTGTGAAAGAGCAAGCACAATCGCGGCCAGGCGTTATAGAAATGGAAAAGACTGCCTAAAACATCTCGATGTATGACGCATGCACAATTTAGAGAATTGAGAAGACTTAAATACCAGTCAAGGTGTTGAGAACCGATAACAGAAAATATTAAAACCATACGCTTTTGATTTCAAGGACTGAATCTAGAAAGGCAACTTTTCATGCTTGAAGCTTCTTTGCCCACTTCCTTCGCCGTACTCTGCAGTAATTTGGCCGCCACCTCGAATCTTGTACTTGTAGATCATCAATCCTTCCAAACCTACCGGACCTCGCGCATGGATCTTGTTTGTACTGATACCGACCTCCGTTCCGAAACCAAACCGCATCCCATCCGCCATGCGAGTGGAGGTATTCCAAAAAACGCCTGCGGAGTCTACACTAGACATGAAATGCTCTGCGAGAGGTGACGAGGAAGTGAGAATGGCGTCAGTATGGTGAGAACCGTGGTTATTGATATGTGAAATTGCTTCCGTAACAGTGGACACAGTTTTGATGGCGAGAGTGAGGGAGAGATGTTCGGTGTCAAAATCACTCTCATCCGCATCTTGCAGGATAACAGATGAGTGTGGTGAGAGCTTCGCTGTTAAAGCCTTCTTGCTAGAAGCGTCACATCGCAACGACACCCCTTTGGCGAGCAGGGCTTCTACCACTGGAGGAAGTAAAGTCTCCAGGGATGCCTTTTCTACCAGAAGGGTCTCCACACTATTACAGGCTGCCGGATATGAGGTTTTCGAGTCAACAATAACCCTGATAGCCATCGCCGGATCGGCAGTGTGTTCGAGGTATATTGAACAGAGACCATCCGCGTGACCAAGAACTGGGATCTTGGTAGACGACTTGATATACCGTACCAATTCATTTGAACCTCTTGGAATGACGAGATCGATATATTGGTCAAGAGCCAGAAGTTGGGGGATTACATCTCTCGTCGTGACCAGTTGAATTGCCGTATTGGGAACTGCTGTTGATTCCAGAGCTGCGGAAATAACCTTGGAAATTGCAACAAATGACTCCGTTGATTCCTTTCCACCTGCAATTCATCAGCAACCGTACTTTTGTAGGCGAGTTGTTCCTAGACCTTTTAAGATAGCTGCATTGCCAGACTTAATTGCAAGAGAGGCAATATTTGCAATGACTTCTGGGCGAGCTTCAAAAATGATCAGAAGTACCCCTATCGGGCATGAGACTCTCTCAAGATCTAGCCCTTCATCAAGCTTTGTTCGTAGTGTTACTTTACCGACTTCAATCCCCAAAATCAGTTATAGTCAAGTCACGTAAGAAGTTAGACATGCCATACCAGGGTCTTCCAGCTCACGAACATCCAAGATTCCCTTCAGCATGTCCTCCCACTTCCCCTTTTTGCCCAGGTCCAGCCGCGAGACTATACTCAAACTCAATTTACCGTCTTCAGCAGCCTTTTTCGCAGCGGTCAGATCCCGAGCATTGGCAGCTAATATCTCATCCTTGGACTGGGAAAGTGCAACATGAATAGCTGTGAGTGCGTCGTTTCTTGCAGAAGTTGGCAGTGTTGCTAAGGTATGTGAAGCAGATTTGGCTGCTTTTGCAGCATCCACAGGAAGAGCATTGGTGAGAGACATTTTCAGCGTCAAAAAAAATCCAAATCAAATGTGATATTGAGAATAGAATGTCAGAGCAGTAGTGTACTGTACTGTATGTATACGCTAAGTAGTTTTGAAATTCTCTACTAATATCGATATCGATATCGATATCGGCGTGGAGAAATGCTATGCATATTCTTACGCCACCCCCTCAATTCAATCGAGCCACCCAGAGCTCCTACTCGTAGTACCCGCCCCGTACTGTACGGGCCGTACAGTACCTTCGTACATCAGGCAGGTAGCCTTGTCAACATCATCCCTCCAAACTCGTCGACTAACGCCAACAGAGCACCCCGACGGTGTATTCTTTTCCAGAATATTGCCCAGAGTATACCAATCACTTCGCCGGCGCAGCGCAGGAAGCAGCAACTTTGTTTGTTCTGGGAGCTAGCTAGTTGTGGGAGAGCCTCACCAGCTTCACCTTGCCCATACTCGTACACCTACTCCACCAGTCACCAACCATTTCAACAACAAGCAAAACACACGCTCTACCCATAGAGAAAAAACCCCCAAAACCAAGCCAGAATGGACGACCTTCTACCGAAGCTTCTTTCCTTCCCGCAACATCCTCCTCCAACAACTCCTCTCACAGATACCCAATATGACGAAGGCATCAGAGCTCAGATCACAGCCGTCAAGAGCCTATCCGACAGCAAACTACTTGTGCATACATCTAGCGGCGAGAGTGTGTTAGACGTGAGCCCCTCTAGAACTCCAACCAGATCCCCAACCCGTCACTGACTGCTGTTGAAATAGTTCATCAACCCCGCTATAAACACCGTACCCTACGCCTTCACCTTACTTGCAACCATTAATGCACTACAGAAAGGATCCAAAAATTCGAAGGCAGAGAATCTGTGGGACAAGATGACTGGATTTTTGGCGAATTTTGACCCTCGACAAATTCGGTACTTGGGCTCGGAATTAAATATGATTATTGAAACGGTTGTGGAACTTGCTCATCGGAGCGGACAAGTATGCTGCCTCTCGAAGCACTGCGATTCAAATTACTGACATGTATTAGTCTGGTGCCGCAGTCGCCCCAGTCAGCGGTGCACTCCTACGCTACGATCCTACTGGAGGTATGCTCACTTCCAAGCATCTCGTCCTCGTCAAATTAGCCTTAAGTTCTCGACAATGGGCTGATGCGATTCCGACCCTCGACAAACCCATCCTATACTTTCCAACCCTGCATAAACCCCCAAAGTCGAAGCTACTATGCAACATGGCCAACTCGCCAAACGCCTACATAACTTCTGACGGTGGCTTTAGTCGAAAACTCAAGTACCATGAGATCCTGGAGTACTTCTTGTACCGTGGAATGATTTACATTGGCACTAGGAACTGGAAGAAAGCCTATCAAAGCTTGGAGGATGCCTTCACGTTTCCAACCAAAGAAGGTGCCGTAAGCAAGATTCAGATTGATGCATACAAGAAGTGGATTTTAGTTGGTCTGTTGCTGGAAGGTAAAATGTTGGGCCTACCAAAAGTCACAGGCAGCGGCCCAGCAAAAGCCTTTCACATTATAGCCAAACCATACGAGGCGGTAGCTCAAATCTTTGAAAGTGGTACAGCAGCAAGACTCAAGGCGGAGGTTGACACGGGCAACGTTATCTGGCAACACGATTGCAACATGGGCCTAATTCTACTTGTCCTTGCAGCCTACCAAAAGAATCAGATCCGTAATCTCGCTACGATATACACCAAGATGTCCATCCAGGAGGTTCACACATCCACCACGAGCGCTGAGACAGGAGCCCGGCTCCCAAATGTCCAGGCAACCGAGACCCTTGTCCGAAGCATGATCGCCGAAGGTTCCTTACACGCGACTCTAAGCGCTCCTCCGAACCTAGTTCTCAGCTTCTCGCTAGTCGGCCAGGTCTTGTCAGAGCCACAATTCCAGCGTGAGCTAGCAGCATCAACCACACAGATCAAGGCTTTAACAGACGAAGTCAAACACACGGATCACATGTTGACCCACGAGAAGGACTATATCAAGTGGCTTCAGAAGCAGAAGAAGAGCGGCAAGAGTATCACGGATCCGGGTGTCGGTGGCATGGATATGGACTGGAATGGTGATGGTGATGATGAGGATCTGATGGCTGGCGCTTATTGATGAGCGGGCCGTATGAAAGAAGTCTAGTAATGATGAAGAACACGCCTATATCCTACGAGAAACGCTTTATGATAGCCCAAGCTTGCTCCGACTAAGATTGGTACTTGGTTGGTGGCGTATTGCATGGATGGATGGTGCACAAGGGCGTTGACGAGGATATGACATGATGTGATAAGAGGAAACTCGTGGACATTTGCGAAGATAGCACGCATTGCAAAAGCCAGCTTACTTTTAGAGAAGAAGATGTCGCAGGATGGATACGGAGTGATCAATGAATCTATTCTTGGGAGCAAGATTGACTTGTAGCAGCAATTGACGTGAGACATCTTATCTTATATCAAGTTCTTCAATTTCGTGGATTAAAAGTATTGATTAAGAAACCCAGACAAGTAATTACAGGCCTATGGGTGTCTTTCCGACCTCTGGAGCGTTTTATCAAATCACTTGACATTGCAGTGTTGTGTTTAAATGGGTTTGCTGTGCTATAAAAGCAAACTACCAACGTCGCTGGAATTTCGTACGAGGGCCACCTCCCACATAAACATCATCTCGTGCCATAATTTACCACTATAACTCATATCCCTTGACCGAACCATAACATAATCATCTCTCAAAAAGCGCTAACCCACACCCGCTCATTCTATGTTGTACATTTTGATAAGCTCCGCGAGTTTGTGTGCCTCAGCCTTGAAATCGATGGGAATAGCGCTCATGACCTGGTATCTAACTCTTTGCTGGTCCTGGTATGTGTCCATCTTTGCCCGACATTTGAAATAGTGAGAAGTACAATTTGCATTCTCAAACTCCTTCTCCATTGCCGGGAAATCATTCTCTTTGAGCTCCATCATCTCATCTGCACTCTTCCCCACAACCAACCTTCCCACATCATCAAATCCATTCAAGTACATTTGACCGGTGTGATCACTCACACTGAGAGTGAGGATGTATCGATGTTCGGGTTTAGGATGGTTAATATTGCATTTCTCACATCTCCATGTACCGTCGCCCTCATCAGTAACTTTTTTGTTGCAGTCCGCGCTCAGGCAAGCTGGGTAGGAAAATGAATCGTGCTTGATGTAGACGATGGTAGCCTTGACATTGAAGTAATCGGGGGCTTCGTTCATTCCGAGGCCCTCTTCCTTAACCTGAGCAACAGTCTTTGTCTCTTCTCGACGACCTCCAGCAGCTCCGGCTGCAGACATACCGGTGTGGGCCAGGAAGGTTTCGCGACGTCCTTGGGAATCGTACCAGCCTTTCAACTGATGAGCCTCTGCAATATCGGGGTCGAGGCTCATGGAACCTGAAGACAACAGGCTCAAGCTTCGGCCACCAAAGTCGGAGACTTTTGCGCCCTTGAAGGCAATTATTGACTCGGGGTTGGTATCAAAGCTCGTGGCCAGCTTGCCCCAAACGGTCAACTTGACGGAATAACCGCTTTGGTCCACCAGCGTAAGTTCACGTTTTGAGTAGGGTCTTTGGGTGGTTTTGGAAGTTATTTCACTGACTTCCGCAACATCTTTCAATACTCCAAGAATGTCAATGGTTGTGTCTTTGTCGATGTCTTGAAGGCTGGCAATATTGGTGAAATTGAACTTCATTTGGGGAACGCTCTCTTGGTCCTCTGCCTTCTCAACTGTAGTGTCGCGATCAAAGGTGAGTTCGTAATCGTTAGAGAGATTCGAATATTGTTTCTTTGCAAGATTGACCCTGCATGGACTTGAGATGTAATAGACAGAGCCTTCCTGCAATATATCGTAGAGCTGGTCACATTGCTCATTAAATCCAGTCTACAAAGTCAGCTTTCTCCCTTCTAAATCTACAGGACGAAACGAAAGAATGTAATATCAGAAAGACCGTTATACTCACTGCTTTGATCTCCCCACTTTCGTCAAGAAGGTTGACGCTGAACAACTTCCCTTCGGTGGCCCTTTTCCACTCCTTAATTTCTGACTTGCTAGTGACGCGGGCTTTGATTGTCCACTGCCCAGCGAATTAGCAGAGTCAAAAGTTGATCGTTTGCGGCTCCAACCTTATGTGCGTATGGGCTTAACCCCTCTATGGGATATATGTTGGCGTGTGATGCTGAGCTTGTTGGTGCAGCTCGTGACGGGAGAGCTTGCTGCTGTCTTGTGGGCTCCGCTGGTTTGTTTCCATAAAACCCACCCCCGGCAATAGTTGTGTTCACTGGCTTAACATCCTCTTCGTCTTTTTCAGGCAATCCGACAGGTTCTCCGATCTTTTCAAGTTCTCCTAAGCTTTCGATGACCTCCAGGTCGAGAACGATGAGAATTCTGGACATGGTTAGCTGTGAGGTTTCTAATGAATCTTCATCCACAAACCTTTTGCCCTTGACAGAATTGGCCTACGGAGTTAAGATCTCGGAGTCAGTATTGCTTTAAGACTGAACCGGGAGGGAGTGCGCTGAAAGTCTTGACTGACCTGGAATGCCTTCAGTCTGACAATTGAACCCTTCTTCAGCTTTCCATCGTGTACAACATGGTTTGCCTCTGAAAGGCCGTGAGTAGCTGTTACTGAGAGAATGGCAACCTGAGACTTACGCGTGGCAAGCATGCTCTGTACGAAGTTCTGCACATCGCTCAAGACGAGTCTGTAACGTTCTGGCGTGCCTTCGGCCTGCGACCCAAGGGTTTTGATTTGGACGACTTGGCATATCGGCACAGGATAATCTCGCTCAAGTGTATTTGGTTGGAGGAAGATTGCGCTGGCACAGTTAGAATTCTGGTGGGGCCTAAGCTTGGATGGAGAGAGAAGACTTGGAGAACATACTTCAAAGCGCCTTCGGTAATCTGGGACCTTGCTGCCTCTGTCATCTTGAGTATGCTGCACTGCACTGTGGCGTGAGAGACGGGCAAGATGTGAAGAAGAAGTTTGATTATTTTGGTGGTGGTGGAGGTGGTGTTGTTGATGAAAATGAAGAAGACGCGTCGGTCGGTCGCGACGGCGTAAAGTGCTCCTGCGGCGCTAAAATCCCACCACCCCGCGCCCGCTCCTTCCTGGAATGAGTGGCGGGGCGGGAGTTTCCAGGTGGTGGTGGTACGTACGTATTTACTTGTACTTTACTCGTAACTTTACAATCATTATACACTACAACTATTCATCTACAAACATACAGTGTCATAATCATGGCTGACTCAGAAGCGTCTGCCAATGCAACTAAGGCTCCTGAGAGCGATGCTGCAGAGGATGTCCCAAAGGACACTCCGCTAAGTTTGGTCGCTGGGGATACTCCAGCCCAAGCTGGGGCAAGCCTTGGAGTAAGCACTGGGTTTCCTCACTGTACTGTAGTTGACGGCTTGCTGATTCTAGATAGGAGCACTGTGTGACTGATAGACCAACCCGTCAGTATAATGAGAAGTACCATTAAACAGACAGCCATGCTGACAGGATTCAGCTTCTGGCCTAGGTTCCTCTGGGGAAATCACACCGTTAGGAGGAATAGACACATACATTTCGAAACCCGCCGATTATCCGCATGCTCCCTCGAAGCTTCTACTGCTCTTGACTGCTGCAACGGGCCTTCACTCTGTGAACAACCAGATACAAGCAGACAATTATGCGAAGGAGGGCTTTCTGGTTGTGATGCCGGACATGTTTGCTGGTGACCCCTTGCCAGGCTCAGCGACGTACACTGAAGAGAAGGACCCCTCGATCATTGAGCAAGTCAAGATGCGTGCAGCAGAGACGGCAAAGAGTTTCCTGATTGACCTTTGGTTGGCCAGAAATACGCCACAGAAGGCTCTTCCAATCGTCCATAAGGTTCTTGAAGCCGCCAAGGATGAGTACGCAGATGCAGTGGCAAATGGTGGAGGCGTGTATTCGGTCGGCTATTGTTTTGGTAAGTTAATCAACTTTGGTTTTATGAGTAGAAGTATGAAGCTAATGGATGTAGGCGGGAGTATTACATTACTTTTAGCCGGGGAGAAACCAGACACGGTGGCTTGGGGTCAGCAGCAGTCTACGGATGAAGAAGCCGGTGTGGTCAAGAAAGGCCCCTTCATTAAGGCAGGAGCGATTGCCCATCCCACCTCAATCATTAGAGAGGATTTCGAAGGAACAAAGGCCCCACTGGCATTCATTTGCGTAGAAAATGACCAACTGTTTTCTGAAGAGATTCGGGAATACGGGGAGAAGTACCTGAAGGAGAACAATGTCGAGTCTGAGTTCCGGACTTACTCGGGTGTGCCTCACGGATTTGCCGTTACAGGGGACTATCCAGACGATGCTTCAATACAGGCAAGACAGACTGAGGCATTCGATCAAATGTTGGCCTGGTTGAAGTCGCATTAACAAGATGGCTTGGGCGTTAAGGATTTTATGATTTGAGGATGAATGATGAAATAGGAAGGGTATTCCCAAATGAGTTTTAGCATCCTCGGGCTAGGTAGCCTACAGTGAGTTTATTTAGCAAATTATGCCCCCTCATCTGTCTCTTAACTTCTTCGTATTGTTTGAGGTTTTATTGCTACCACGTTTTTGCTTTGTTGTAAATTGCTCTAAAATCAGCTACTCTTGTCTTGTATCTGCAAGATAGCGCCTCTGCCACAGCAGAAGGAACCCGAGGATAGGGAAGAGATATGAAACAATAATATTGCCTCGCAACTCTTGCCTTGGATTATTGAAAGCGTAGTTCTTCACGTGCAATTTGACAAAAGGAAGATAATTCAAGCAGATGCACTAATCATGTTTCTGGTCCGTGTAGCTGGCGCTTCCCATTTGGGATGTCAGATCGAACACTTTCCTGGCTTGTTGAGACTTGTTTCTACCCGTGTCACTTGTGTGTGCTCCTTGTAGACGCAGAGCCCAGAATATACCCCGTTTTCCCACTTAACAGTGAACCCGCAGAGTGGTGCGCCATCCTTATCTCGTCAAGGTTCCTAGCAATATCATATGCTTGCGTTAACCGGATCTCATCTTCCTCGGTATAGCTACCGTCTGTTTCATGCTCTTCTATGCCACAGATGGCATACCTGAACAAAGGAGGTTGGCAATGTCAATGAGACCTTATCTTTCTTCCAAATTGTGAAGTGGCCTTTTTGCTTAACCTCAAATGAACCTCGCTGGGTGGGGGGGCCACTTTCTCTGTCTTTCTTCTGTGAGTATGGATCGTGTTGCGACTCGTAACCGGCTGGAGTGCAATTGGGAATCTGTGTAAAGAGTGATGAGCATTATTACAGCGTTATCTTCGAAGAAGAAACGGTGACAGAAGAACACGCGTGCAAGTGGGATGGTGTACAGCTAGGGAAGACAGAATGAAGCGAGCAGAAAATTTGGTTAGAGACGAAGCCAGATAGGACGGTCCATCTCTCGCAGGAAGAGCGTACGATTTTTGAAGCCATGGCCGAATATCTACCGCTGAAACGTGGCGCGCAAGAGAAAAGAAAAAGAATTGTTTATTTTAGAACGACGTTTTCATCCCGTGATAGCTATGACTGAGTTCCTGCGGCAGGAACGAATGAACACAACGTAATAGTGCCGCTTTTTCTTATCTTTTACGAGACTTCTTTGAGTACACACAGAAGCTGCGACATTTTGTAGAGAAGGCCGTGAAACAGTGAGATAAAACTTATTTGCAATGCTTTGTAGGTGGCTCTCTTGATTGGTCTCATTGGCGAACCCCTTTCTCTCCGCTTTCCTCCATCATGGCATTCCAATTCTCCCAAATTGGATTGCCCACAAATGCTGCGTTTTCAACGCGTTTCAGAGATCAAACGAAAGTCAGATAACCAATAACGAACCTCTCTCAATATCTCAGCCAGGCGTTTTAGGTATCGTCAACCACGTGAGCAATGAGAAAGTGTGAAACAGCACGGTCCTCCCCAAGGTCTCCAAGGAGTCGCAGATCATGTTTCTACCACCTTTCTAAGCTAAAAGCAATTCCATACCCCACATCAGCTTATCTTGGCTGCACAAATTGTGCTACTGTCTCCACCTGTTCTTTCCAAAGCCGCCATTGACGCATGTCAAAACCCACCCCGGAGCACACATGCAACGTTTGAGGCCTCAACGCGCCTACACACACACGTACTCATGGCCCCTCATGGGACTTGATCGTCACCGAGGATAGATGAGATACATACGCTGGACAGATGGTACGCGCGAGGGGATAAAAATGTGGATGCGTTGTTCGAGGTCTTAAGTGCAGCATTGCCCTTCCGTAAACACAGTATCCCGCCATTCAAATTCTCTTTTCTCTGGCTCTGGTAGTGTAGAAATCTCCTGGTGAGGTTTTATAATGTTACAAATTATTTATTTAGTAATGCTGGGTGTGGTGGGTGTCTCGGCGAGGTCAATTGGGCAGCTTGGACAACTTCAACGTAAGTCTGTCTCTGACAGTTTCCTCTGTTGACTCTCACTCCGTCAATCGCCACCAAGACACGGAAAGTAACTGACAAACCCCAGCAAGTACCAACGACGTGCCTATCTCACGTCCGTTTACACCGCCGCCAAAGAACCTCCCGGGTCCCCCAGACTCCCCAAACACCTGCTCCTTCCAGCTCCAATCGTCCAATCAACATCAAAAGGCACTACCAGCCGTAGACGGCACCCAAGGACCGTTCCTCGCACACTCACACTCCAAGTCCGCCATTCCCCGTAAAGCTTGGCCACATATTGGCTCCCTGCTCGCCGCCTACCTCATCAACCCGCCTCCCAGTATGCAGACGTTGAATCTCGGGCATTTGTTGAACGATGCCGAGTTGGAGGCTGTTGTGTTGGGTATAGTGTATTCGACGGGCACGAAAGGGGCTGGAAGAGCAGAGCTGAGGATAAGGGATGGGGAGGGAGGTGCTGTGACGGAGAGAATAGAGTGTGTGAAGAAGGCCGTGGAGGAGGTGGAGAGTAAGAGGCTCACGGAAGGTGTTATTGAGTTCAAGCGGGGGGGAAGGGTTAGCTTTTTGGTCTATAGAGTTGATTAAACGGCCTTAGCTGAAGCGGTCAAGGTAACAAGGAGGTGGTATGATGATGGTGTCTTATGGGCGGGGGAAGTTTGTCGGTTTAGAATTGCACTGCATTGCGGCCACCCGTTTAGCGTAGGCGGGACTGTGCTTGGATGTGGTGGTCTTGTAAATACGACTCTCGAGTGACTGGGTACGACGACTGTCGACTTACCCCCTTTAGCATATATTGCATCAGCGATGAGACGGAGTGAGAGACTTCATTCAATATCAATATCAAGAGCTACTACCATCAAGTCACCATTTAAGCACCGAAGACATCTCAACTTTCATGCTGTTTTGGACAGTACATTGCAAATTATGCAATCGCCTTACATGATTCATATGCCTGCCTCCCGCCCCAAAGATGAAGATTATCGCAATAACAATGCCCATGTAAAAGATGTGTATGGATGATGCAACCACAATAGCTTTTAATTCTCTCGTAATTCGTTCAGTACAAAGAGAGACAGCAATGCAAGAAAAGTCATAATCGTCGTTAAAAAATAGCCACTCAAAGAAATTTCTCAGATAGAATCGGGACAATTCTAGGAGCCCGTCCATCACGCCTAGGTTCATAATAGGCGGTTTTTCAAACAACCACCGCTTGCATGTGTATCTTTGGGATCGTCTCATGGATTAGCCCTCATTGCAAAGCGTAAATCATTAGCCGTCTTAACAAATATCAAGTCGTAAACTCGTCGTCTTCTGAAGAAGTAAAACAATACGCCAAATTAGCGATTCAGCCCGATACAAGAACAATCGTAACGTAAGGAAATTTTTTGTCTAATGAGTGTGGTGGTGGAGATTTTGGTTATGTTCGGAGGCCAACGCCACGGCGTAGATGGCAAATCGGCGGGAATCTAGGTGACAGAATCTGATTCCGGAAAGAATATGCAAAAGATCTGATTCGAAGGGAATGTGAATAATTATCGACGCCGCTGTGTGATCGCGGATCGATTTCGATTGAGGGAAGGGTCATAAGTTGGTCCAGACACGGAACCTTCGCGGACCGTCTTGCGTCTTTTCAAATCCAAGTCACCGGCTGGGCCTCTACTCGAGGGTCGTACATCATCGTCGTCATCTCGTCCACGCTTGTTGCTCGGGGGAGCACCGTTCATGACGGTCTGCTGAGTCGCATAGCCATTCGGTATCGAGTTTCCCAGATCTGATTGAGACCCATACACATCAGCGGTAGTGTTTCCGTTTGCCGTTCCACGCTCACTGCTAATTACATTATACAGATTACTAGATGGTGGTTGTGGAGCCCGCGGCGGTGTGTTGTAGCCACCTTGCTGTTGGGCGTAGTATGGCTGGGGTGCTGTGGCTGTTCGCGGGGTGGCGCGACCAGATGCTGGGTGATTGGGAGACCCGGTCATCTCAGGAGACAGATGGGGATGCTCCCCGGGCATTGATCCGACAGCTGGACCATTCGTATAACTGTATGGCCCGCGGCTTGCATCATAACCCGCGGAATTATCATGAGTGTACTCTGCATCATGCTCATGATCAGCTTCCTCTTCGCCCTGACCATGGTCAACTTGGCCATGTCCCTGAGGGTGGTGAAGCAACCCATTTGCACCTTTAGTCTCATGGTGCTCCGCTTCTGACCCAGGTGCTCTCGCCAGTGGGGGTCCCATTTCGTTCTTGATGTTGTACGAATTTGGTTGAGGGTACCGCGGCATCTCCTGCTGGCCGGTCGTCGGTTGAGGATACACGTTCTGTTGTGAAGGTGGGGCAGAATACATTTGGCGTGAAGCATCATACGGTTGTGAGCCTTGCTGGTACTGTTGCATGCTTTGAATCGATGTTCCCGGAGGAGTCGTTGCTGGAGTGGTAGGCATTGAGCGTGCGTTGCTTAAACCCGTGTCAATAGACAGGGGATTGGTACCTTGAGCACCACCCATGCCCCCTTGAGACCATTGAAAATTGCCATCCGAGCTCCCCATATTGCCCATTACACTGGACGCGCTCGTTGGGGGCGTAGGAAAGGTATGCGCTCGATCAATACTAGGACGACCAACAGTGCTAGGATGAGGGGCAAGGGAATGTTGAGGGCCAGGTAGATGATTACCAATTGAGTTGTTCATGGAATGATGGTGGTGTTGATGTAAAGAGGGTAAACCAGGCGCCTGCGTATTCCGCATCTGATTTTGCTCCTGTTTTCGACGCTCGGCAGCCGCCATCACTGCATTTGTTCGCGTCTGGTTCGTTGGATGGTACAAAAGCGCACCAATGTTATGAACAAATAATGGATATAGCAACTCCGTGATTTTCTCTTTATTCGCAAAGTCGAGTGCACGTTCGAATGGAATCCTAGGTCTTTGTGTTAGCGCAATTGGGGCCAACGGTTCTTCTGCACTCACCAAACACCCTTCAAGTGCATCGGCCCAATCTTGACAACATGTCTCATCTTTTCACTTTTGAGAATACCATCTCTTCTGCCTCGAGTCATCCCGGCAACATTCAAGAGCTTTGTGCCATTGATCATGTGATTGTCTGTAACGTTCTTGTTAGTTTATGTTGACTTAGCTTCAAATATTCGTCCACATACCCTCTCGTCGTGCAACACAAACTCCTTTCGCCTCGACTTGAAAACACAGGCTTCCTTCATCTTCCCACAATGTTGCAGTAACTCGGGGTTTCATGCCAGGAGGTGCTATTTGGCCTGTAGTGTCAAAGCCTTGTTGCGCCGCATAGCCTGGACCTGGCAAACCTGGTTGACCTGCTGACATGGCTGGTAGAGGTAAAACACTTCCTTGGCCCATTGACCCCGGCACCGAATGACCAGCGGATTGAGGAGAGGTCAACCCATTTGAGTATCCGTATTGATTGTAAGGACCAGGTGCTGGTGAATACTGAGCGGGGCTAGGCTGGAGTAATTGCGGCTGCTGATGCTGGGGATAATGTCCCATCCCACTAGACGTGACCGTTTGCGGTGGCGGAGGCTGTCCGGTTGAAATGTGCGAAGGATAGTACATCTCCTGCTGACCGTGATTCATATTGGGATATGGGTCTTGGTTGTAGGAATATGCTGGGCCAGAAGGGGAGCTGTTGTTGTAGGTGGTTTGCGACAAGGAAGGTGGGAGTCCGCTGCTAGTAGGAAGGGTTGGAGACGGAGTCTTGGGCCCGTTCGAGGATGCAGTCGTATAGGATGAGTGAGAGCTCCCGTTCAAAATTGACGATGATCCAAGTGAACTGATGGAACCAACCCGGGGTGACGAGGTACCGGACGAGTATGCCTGTTGCGGCTGGGGCAAAGACAGTGAAGGCAACCTATCATTCACATATAACGGTCTCTGCGCGGCGTGATGGTTGTAGTATGGGATGTCGGAGGGTCCCCGGGTTTGCACTTGGGAGATCGACGGGAGATCCAGCTTTTCGGTTGGAATGGTCAAGTCCGAAAGGGACAATGAATTGGTTAACTCAACGAAAACTTCGTGAGTATGTGAAAGAGAGCAGAGGATCTTAGGTGATGGATCACCAAGGGTTCGCAGCTGCTAGAACCCGACGTCTCCTCAGATAGATTTCTTAAGACTATTTCCGGGCCGTAGCAGAATATTTTGTCATGAAAGTCCAGTGAAATAATTCTCATTCCAGATCTTGAGTTTGATGCGTTTCAACGAGCGCGCGAATGATAGCCGTGTTATTTATCGAGATGGACAGAAATGATGCATGCGTCGCAGAATGGTCAGTTAAAATTGAGACTTTAAAAAGCAAGACGTTTGGCTCGTAGAAGTCGTTAATAGAGCAGATGCTGAAAAATGAAGTCCACCAATCCAATCCAACCCAGTCTAATTGGGAATGCGATTGAAGCTCCACGACAGGATCGATGGCAGTTACGCGAAGCTGCAGGTATGCTTGTGCTTAAAGATCGCTTCGAAAAGTTTTTGATCCGTGCTTCGATTCGAGGGATGCGATAGTCGTTAAAGTCTCAGGAAATCGTGATGCTCGTAAAGATTCGTCGCCGGCAAGTGAGGAGGATAAGGCGTGGCAAGGTGGGGAGGAAGAGAGGTGATGGTGGGTTGTCGTTTGAAGAATTGGAGATGTTCTGCCACCTCTAATGCAGGTACACCGGTCAGCGCTGCAGGAAAGTCAAGAGGATTCAAGCTGGAGGCGCAAGAGAAACAAGAGGATGGAGGTCTCAATAGGGCACGCACATTTCCTGGAGAGCAACACCTTCCTACCAAGGAAAAAGAGAGAGGTCGGGGTGAGAAGGGAGGACGAAGGGTCGGCGCGGAAGGAGGAGTAGGAAGAGGTTGGGATTAGAGGTAGTAGTGGTGGTGGAGAAGGAAGGAGTGTAGTTAGGACCGAGATAACCAGTCAGAGGCGTGAGAATAGACGAGTAACGAGTAGCGAGAAGCGAGGGGGACCACGAGCTGATGTTCTGGGGGGAGGGGCCAGAGGGTTAAGTGTTAGGGGGGGTGCTGGGGCAGTTACAGAGGGCAGAAGAGAGGAACAGGGTATTGTTTTCCTAGGGCCAGCGGACTAGCTGGTGGCTGGGCTGGGATGTGATGTACTCCGTACGGAGTATTATGGAGGGGGAAATAGTAAGTAAAGAAAAAGCTTTTCTTTGTAAAGACCAGGTAAGCCAAGCCCGGTCAAGAAGTTGAGGCTACTATTCATGCTTACTTCCAGACTTGCCAGAAAGCTCTTCTTTCACTTTGCTTGCTTGGCCAAATTCCAACAATCCCCAGCACTGAGTAATGAGTGGCACTCTGGCGTGCCACTCACTCAATGGAGGGGCCAGGGAGTGTGGGAGTAGTGGTGGGACGAGAAAGCTAGCAAGTTGGGAAAAGTGCTGGGAGGAGGGTTTTCCCTCGCTGCTCCCACGCCGCCGATGCTTTGATTTCTTCGCAAGCCGAGCGCTCGCGCCAATTCTTGCTTGCCCCCTGTTAGCGCTAGCCTTGTACTGTAGGCCCTGGCTGCTGGCTGCTGCGTGCTGCTAAACGAGGCGTCCGCACTGGAGTAGACGAGGTACAGGGAAACAAGAACAAGAGGACAGGGGAAGCGCGGGTGAAACTGACTGGCCGAACCCTGCGGATCCTAGCTCCACGTAAATTTATCTTTGCTGTCTCTCTCTGAGTCTCTGGGCCAAAAAACCCCCAAGACTCCGACTTGGCATAGCTCAAGCGCTGGAGGCGCTCATTCAAGGCGTCCGGTCTCGCGCAAAGATACGGTAGGTTAGGTAGCTAATTTAGGTATGGGACGTATTACGGACTGGGCTCTGTGCGAGGGCAGACTGTACTGTACGTTGCGGATGTACTGTAACGTGATCCGGGCGGGGACAATCACTCGGCTGAGCAATAATGGACACTGCTACTGCCAGACACTCCTACCACTGACTGGCCCAGCCCACAGATTACGGAGTACTTCATGACTCCGCAATAGTATAGCCAACAACACCTCCAACAACAATAATGCCGATGACTGAAGCTCTCGTGCTTCGTGCTTGTGAATCGCCAAGAAAGTACTCCGTAAGAAAGTGGGGAGTACCTCTCACCTCACCATGCCACCTCTGCCGGCCGTAGCGTAGCAGTAGAGCGTAGTGCGCTCTTTGCACACCCTGTCGACAGACACCGGATCTGCTAAAAGATACGCCTAACGTTAATCATCTAGTTGCTCCACTCCGCGATCCACTGCCTTCCAGGGGGGCTGGCTGGCAGGCCTACCTTGTCTTGACAACAAATAAAAGGAACCCACCTCGTGAGACTATAGTCTATACGACTCTGCTCTGATTCCCGATCAGATCAGGTAGTGGATATTCAGTCATTGAAATCTCGCGCTTAGAAGAAACCACAAAGTTGCAAAAATGCCAATTCCTTATGTTAGTAACGACTAAAAGCGGTGACCTGAAAAAGTGTTTAGGAAGCGCCGCCGGTAAGCCAGCAAGTTGCCAATGCGGATCAGCTCCCAATTCGGCCTGACACCGATGAGAAAGTGATAGCAGATAGCCATAATTACAATAATCGCGTCCTCCTCCGTAAAAGTCCCTTGTCCAATAATGCCAATCGCTGGATAATCCGAGGTTTGGTCTTCGTCCCGACTCTATCAGAGTCTATCGGTCTTTTATAGTAGTCTGTGATGTTTACGAGGTAGTCGCAGAATTCGTGCCGCCGGTAATCATATATGTTTCTCCGGCACTTTCCAATGCAATGCGATCTTATTAACGATAGATTCTCTTTCCGTCTAGTCTAGTGGTTTGATGAATGTTCCTTTCTGGGACAGCTATGTCGTCAATGTGCTTATTTTGTGCGTCGAGAAGTTGGAGTGGGGGATCTTCTAGTCGGGGTTGGCAACCAAAACAATGCACAAGGGATCTCCTGCAGACGCACTACAGTTAGAGCTGCAGTAAAGTATACATAGCGATCAAGCCTAAAGGTAACGCACAGAGCACATGCCGGACAATACGTTGGTCTTGGAATTCTCCGATTGCCTTCTGTCTGCCGCAATCCGTATGCAGAATGTTTTGATCCACGGCTTGGACGCGGGAAGAAGCTTTTACTGGCAGAAGTCCGGAGTGCAGGAGATGCAAATCGAGCGGATACGAAGTACAAATAAAGCCATATAAACCCTCTTCTCGGTGAAGAATCGATCCTTTAGAATCAATGGCTATAGATATGTATTGCCGTTTTGTAGCTCTGCTTAATCGGGGGTAAGATTGAGGAACAATTCATCTCTGCCATAATATTTAGTATAAAGGAAGCAACTGACCCGGGTTGATAAGATGATGTCAAGAACACTGGCGATAACCTCCAGCTCGCTTTCTGAATTCAGCATTTGAGGGCCTTCCCGAAATGCGATATAATGTGAAAAGGGTTCAATGACCTTGGAATGACGACTTCCCTTTACCAAATCTCCGGCCTATTTGGAAAACTTGGCCGAGGTAATTTTCTCAGACCAAGAAGAGCGTATCAACCTAGAATGTCATCTTCCTGCGATTTCTGATCTCGGAAATCAACGAAAGTGTTGAAAGTCATAGTGGTACTGGACTGGCTTAACACTCTAAAAATATCGGCAGACTTTGGTATGCTTGTAAATGCATGACAGGCTTCAAGCTCTCCACATGCAGGTGGGGGTTGCTTGTGAATGCAGGGCTCCGTGATTATTCTTGGCCTGCGTAAAGACAGTCTCTTTGATGGGTTTTGATGCAGCCCCCGTTGGCTGTTACTGCCCCAACAGGCGGCTGGCAGAGAAGGTGAATGGAAGCCTTAAGGGCTGCGCTTAGAACCAATCGTGCAGATGCTAGGAAACCGGGTTTGAAGGATATTTCGATGTTTGCTGTTCCTAGCTTAAGAACCGGCATGTACGAGACATCGTACTTTCTCTGTTATAGAAGTTTTGATATAATTGTGACCTGAGCGCCATCAACCGATAAAGCTTGTGTTCAAGGCTGAGGTAAGTTTAAACCAATTACAGTAACTTAGTTCGGCCACATTCGTCCTTTGGAGGGTCTATCAAAGGCCGAGACAATGATACCTTCTTTCGAGAATAGCTTGCCTTCGACACTCGTGGACGAAGAAGACTGGTTGATGAAATAGCCATTAGTCAAGTGGATCCTTTTTGAACACTTTTTGTTCGCTTTGATCCAGAACTCGTCTGCTTTATTTTGATTAATATTGCACTAGATGGAAGAATCTCGATATGTCACACTCTTCATCCCTTGTTGCAGCACCCACGAGAAATTCGACGCAAGGAACGCATCCTAAAGTATCTTTGAAAATCCCAGGTATAGAGGCGCCCGTCTAATTGGACGTGTGGTATGTTGTACGTGCGAGCCTCATATCTCGTCCGACCTCCGGATTTTGAGAAACGAGTCTAAGCAAACTTTTTACCTAAGACATTAATGGCTCAGGTGACTCTAAACTTGAGATTTCGTCCTTGTTAATTACGCTTAGAAAGACGGGCATTCCTCTTGTGTCTGCTGAACAATTATACGAAGTAGAAAATATGAAAAAGATTGATACTCCCCAAAGCAATATAAAGACCTCTAGCTCGTGGTCAATGAAGCGGAAGCACTGTCACGCTCGCTCATGCGACTCCCCGAGACACCACACTTCAAAGTGGAGAAAGATTAGAGTTTTACTCGGGAAATCTTTGATAGTGCTTCGTAATACTCGTCCGGAATCAGACTCCAAATTGTAGTCAAGATCAATGACCGTAGGTCACGTTGTTTTACTCCTCTTTGAAGCATTGGCAATAGGGGCCCCACGTATTTCGAGCTCACCGCCTGGCCTCCAGATCTTTAGTTTCGCGGTTTGATTTTCTTATCCAATGCTTGCGTTGCCACTCCCGGCAGACGTCCCTGCAGCTCCTTCAAAGACATGTGGTCCTGTGCACCAGAGCACTTGCATTGCATATGCAGAGCGGCTACGCGCAGCTCAAACATAGCCAATCATCGGAAAGTCCGGAGACAAGAGAAAGGTGGCTGGTACATGGTTCTTAGCCTGTTTCATGCGCTTGTCATAGCTAGGCGTAGGCGATACAGAACCTAAAGGGAGCTTCCCTCCGAGCTCGAGCCTCGAGGAACAGGATGATTGAAATTGAGCTGACAAAAGCGTACGACCGCCAAAGAAAAGGTTGCAAAATAGAGATGGTCTCGACCGAAGTATCTGAGACTTCTACCCTATCACTTTATCGAAAGAGCACATCGCGAGTGTCGATCAAGGCCATGGTCATTGGGGTTACCCCAATCACCACGCACCACGTCGTCGAGCTCACACCTGGCACCCCTCCATCGTTCCCCGTTTTGGGCGTCTAGGGTCCAGCTTTAGCCTATCGGCGCCAAGCAATTATACGCTGTGGCACCCCCACCACACCAATTTGGACAACAACTGTGAACCCCCCAACTGAAAGATTTTGGGCCTCGCAGCGCGTCGCAGCCTCGCAGCTGGTGGTGCGAACTCGCGGGCTAGAACCATGACACCCGGCGAGGTGGAGAACACAACACCAGCAAATAAACAGCCGGGACTTTGGACTTACCGGAAAGTCTAGAGTAAGTACTCCGTAGCATCATTATGCAATTCATAGGGCGGATCAAAAATCGCTGTCTGCACGCGCGGATAACGGTCCGTCTACATCTAGCAAGGATCATCATCCTGGTTGAGATTTCCATGGCCAATCGTGAGCCCTGTAGATTAACGCACGACATCGCCTTGGTGGCTTGAACGAGTATGACAGAGCTTCAAATATAGAATACCAGCCAGTCCAAGGGCAATTATTGCGGATCCTAGAAGCCGGGCGAGACCGACAAAAGGAAGAGCAATCGGAGTAATCAATCTGGGGCTGGTTCTGAACTTGTGGCGTTAACATCTGACTTTTAGCGTGGTCTTCACCGCCTTTCGTGGTCTTCACCACAGCAAACCCCTCACTGGCTTGAACCTAAATATTCGGACAAGCACCCCACTACCAACCGGCCCAAATGCCTGTAGTTGACGATATCTCCCATATCGATTCATTTTTAGATTCCCGTGCGGCGTGAATTCTGTTCATGTTCCGAGTAGAGTGGTAGGCTGTACAGAGGTACCGTATATGTATGGCCCGAGGATCATGTCGCTATCCCACACCAGTTCTGGCCCAGGTTGCCATTCATAACTGGGGTCAAGAGCCGTGGGACCTGGATGTTTGACCAAGTTAGTTGGATCTTGTCCTTCGTGTGACAGGCAGGTGGTAAAGTTCTACCTCCGTAAAGGAAGTAGTACTAGTCCAGATTTGCAGGGGGATAACATACTCAGAACTCGGGAGGATTCTCAAACCGGTTCATCATCAGCGTATCTGCAGCCCTTTACCAAAATCTTACCACCCTTTCCACGCTCACTCCTTCCCCATATTTTTAAGACCCATCTAACAGACGGAGCGAAGTCACAAGGGAGTTTGCCAGCAGAAAGAGAAATCCCCACCGAGAAAAATCAATAAGCGGGGAGGAACAGCTATCAAGTTCAGAAGATGCTAGTGAGGCAGCTTCCTCTCTCGGTATAGTAGCGGGAGTATCCGTTTTTGCATTCGTTCTCGTGACTCAACTTGGCAGGAAAGCCTTTTGACGAGTTTGTGAAACGTCGTAACCGTATGGTCTGTCCCAAACGATGAATCCTGCTCAATTTATATTGCTGCTGCATATGGCACAAACCACAGAAGCGTATGAAAGATCCGGAGGAGGGGCATGGGGATGGGGATCTTCGTGTGTGTGCTCGCTCACTCGCTTTCCCTCTGGCAGCGCCAGTAGAAGCAACCGCAAAAGTGGAGTCGATGGCTCTGTGCACCAGTGTAGTAGTAGTGCCGCCACATGTGGGAATGCGCGCGGAGACTGCGTTGCTCGAGCTCTACAGAACGCACGACATACTTGCGTTGCGACTGCCTCGATGGAAGCAGATCTGACAAGACCGGCTGCACAAAGCTGCGAGGCGAGCGGGAATGTGCATAGCATAGCATAGTGCATCTAAATAAAAATGCTGGCTCTGTTGTTAAATTTTAAGTTGGTGGAACTGGACTGGACTGGACTGGACTGGGCTGGGCTGCGGTTCCTGATTGATTAATTGATTAATTATTGATTGACTTTAATGGATGGATGGATGGATCGGAGCTTCAAGTTTAGAATAGAACAATTAAGGAGACCGGGCGCTGGATGCTGGATGCTGGTCAAGGAGAATACGGAGTGGACATCGATCGAATACGGAGGTAGGTAATTGACAGTGAAGTGAAGTGATACCGTACTGTTGAACCGCGGGTCCCGGAAAGGAAAGAAAACCGGTGGCGAAGGCTGAACGAGATCCTTCCCGAACGAAAGTGTGCATCGCATCCATACGGCGGAGTAAGTTATAGGCAAAATGGTTCTGTGACACAATTTCGGACGCTGTCTTGTTGGACTGCAAGGGAGGAGGGTAGGTTAATGTTGAAGATGAAGTTAGAGTCGAAGTTGGAGTTGCAGTTGCAGTTGGAGTTGAAGTTGAATATTGATGTTGAACCATGCAAGACATCTTGTGCACGTGAAGACGCGATTTATTGTCTAGGCAACCTTTCGCGTACCGAGATTGTGTACCTACCTGGGTATACAGTACGATACCCCGCCACAGCCAAGTCTATCAAAATGCAATCAATCCGATCCTAATAAACTCCCAGGACTGATAACAACACTCGCAATGACAACATCAAATTGAAAATCAAGCCCGTAAACATTTAACCGCTGGATGCCTACAAAATCATCTGTGCCACCGGCGGCACAGCCAAAACACTCGGCATATTTCGACGCTTGGAATTCTTCTTCAACCGGGCATCAAAGAGCGGAGAATCGACTGGGTGGATCGACAGGATGGAGACAATCACGAAGCATGAAGCTGTCTCATCAATTTAAGAGCGGCGGGACGGGGGGCAAGAGAATTTCAGATACAGTTGGGGCGGGATCCGAGGACTGGGACGAGAATGCAAAGGCTTTGATACCCAGAGATGTCCGAGAGAGGGCGAAAATCAGTGTTGGAGATATGCTGGCAAGTCAAGGAACCAGTGGTATGTCTGACAAGAAACCCGGCGCTGGAGATACTAAGATGTTTTAGGGTCTTTAAGTGCCGAAGAGAAATTGATGGCCCTCAGGAAGCATGAAGACGTCCAGAAAGAGGACAACAAATCAAATCGGGAGAAGGGTGTATTTGATGGTCTTGTTATTTATATCAATGGCATCACACACCCATTAATCTCTGATCATAAGCTCAAGCATCTCCTTGTAGAGAATGGAGCAAGGTTATCGATTCATCTTGGACGGAGGCAGGTTACGCATGTCATCCTTGGTCGACCAAGTGGGACTCAGGGACTAGGGGCCGGTGGTGGCCTTGCAGGGACGAAAATCGAGAAGGAGATCAAGAGGGTTGGAGGTGCTGGAATAAAATATATTGGGGTCGAGTGGTATGTGCAAGACTTCCCTCGAAGTTACGAGCAAAAGCTGACAGGATGTAGGGCTCTTGAAAGTCTCAAGGCAGGAAGGAGACTACCGGAAACACAATTCTCCAACCTGAAGGTTGCTGCTAAGAGGCAAAATAGTGTCTACGACATGTTCAAAACAGCTTCAAGCACATGATGATTAGGAGGTGCATACTCAGTAACCTGCGGTCTTAAGGGTTCGGCATAAAGTATTTGTTCATGTCTTGGTGGCATGTCAATAATTTTAACCAATGCATGCGCGGTTGGGTAGGTTTCATGGACGGAAGGCTGCGGATTTGGGGTTGAAATGGCAGCATGGAAGGCAGCATGGAAAGGAGCATGGAAAGGAGCATGGAAAGGAGCATGGAAGAAAGCTTTGGGGCGGGCTGGATGCATTGGGCGGGGTTTGGCGTATAACGTACAGTTACATGAATGTCTCGGAGGTTTCGAATGCAGATATCCATAGATACCCATGGTAACAAGAGGAAATCAGCTTCTGGAGGATGACGTTCTCTTCAGTCGAGAACATAGTACAATGTCCCACGTTGTATTGGGGTCAGTATGTCTCAGAGCATCAACAAATGATTTATAAATTCACAGTTGTTAGTCTCATGAGAATTCTGTAATTATATGGATTTCTTCGGACAGAACAAGCCAAATGCAAACAACTTAGAAATGTTGGCGTATCGTGGTTGTACTGGTCAAAATCGCTATGTTTTGGGACTGCCTAACAGAGCTTAGCGGTCAAGATGAGACGAGATGTAAACAAAGCCCGAACCAAATCCAAATCCATCACAACATACCTAACAAGGAATTCAATTCACTTCTACCGCCACCGCCCGTACCATGATACGCGGAGTTTGGAATACTGTATCATCAACTGTCGGAATGACAACTCCAGCTCCATTGTCCGTCACCGCCGATGCGGCACTCAATTCACAGTCCTCCGAGACCTCACGCAATGACAATGACTACTACGAGGTCACAGCCTACACAACTCAAACATCTACGGATACCGATCTCGAAAGCGATAGTCCTCCAAGCTCGCCCTTTGTTGCCAACGTTTCTAATCCTATCAACCGCGAGAACGTCTCCCCAAGCAAAACGCCTCGATTGACATCAAAGAATCCCATTGAGCGCGAACACAAATCCCCTCTCAAGCTGTTGACAAATCGCACATCGCCAGGCCCAAAGACACAGTCTCCCAGAAAGATCTCCGACCAATCGGGGAGCCCTCGAAAACTTTCCTCTCCTATGAGATTTCCTGTAAAACCTTCAGTTTCGCCAGAGAAAAGACCTGGGACTATGGAAGGAGCATTGAGTATCGAGAATATGCTAAGAGATAATGAAGGACTCACCAAGGCAATCGAGATTTTGGAGGACGGGGATAGCGAGAACGAAGAGCACGTTACGGATGATACTCTGGCCAGCATGGCAGCCAGCCCCTGCCACGATGAGACAACCAATATGGATGACACAATGGTCAGCACATTTAGTAACTTCTCGGCGGTGCCAGACATGACCATGTTCGCAAAAATTGGACATAGCCCTGCGAAGTATTCTGGTCCAACTCCAAGAAGATCCCAAATACAGACTCCAGCAACAGCGCGACGACCAGCGAACCGTTCCCCCTCTCCAACTCCTCGAGGTAATAGATATGGGCAGGGGAAAGATGATGAAGGAACTATCAACCTTCTCGACTTCACGGAACAGTTCAACAACTTTTCTGGCCACACGTACCAATCACCAACCCGACAGGCCAGACAGTCTCCATTGAAGGGTACAACAATGCCAGAATTGGCATGGGGATCAACTACCCCATCAATGAATCGAAATTATATGTCCAACCTTCTTGATTTCGATATACCGCCAGCTCCAACACCAAGGAGTATGCCATCCATCACACCGAGGGAGCTTGAGAGTTTGAAGTCAGGCTTTTTATCTGAAATTAGCAGTCTGAAGGCTTCTCTAAGTGGGAAGGAAGCTGAAGTCCAGTCTCTCAAAACCGCTGTCGGCGATGCAGAAAAGCGAGTCGGCGAGAGTATGGAGCAGGTCCGAGAAGAGCGAAATTTAAAGGACCAGCTCGCAGCCGAGAAGGAGGAGTGGGAGCGGCGGGGTCACGAGATGGAGGCTGTTCTCCGGAACGTGAAGGAGGAGATAGTACACGGGGAGCGCGAGCGCGAGGAACTTGAGGGTCGCGTCGAGGAGAGTGGGCGAAGGAGAGAAGCTGCAGAAGTTATGGCTCAAGAAGCCGAGAGCAAGCTAGCCGCCATGAAGACTGGAAGAGTAACGCCAAGTCCAGAAAGTAACGAGCCCAAATCTGGTGATTGTGTGTGCGGAGGCAAAACTGTTGAGCTCGCTGTCGAGAGAGTCTCGAGAGAACTCCACACATTGTACAAGGACAAGCATGAGAGCAAGGTCTCTGCTCTGAAGAAGAGCTACGAGCGTCGGTGGGATAAGAAGGTCAAAGATCTTGAGTATCAAGTCGAAGATCTCACCAAGGAGGTTGAAGAGCTGAAACGCGACACGACTATGACAAAGGTCGACCCTAAGAGCCCTCTCGAAGTCACTGAAGACGTGGAGAAGCAAGCAGCCCGAGACGCAAAGACGAAGGAGCTAGAAGCCGAACTTGAGGGTCTGACGCAAGTCGTTAACAGCGTCAAGAATGACAATTCCGAGCTTCGAAAACTCTTGGATGAAGAGAGAGTGGAGAAAGGCAAATTGGTCACTGCTGTCGATGAGATGATCCCTTTGGTCGCTGCTTTCGATGACATGCTCGCGGAGATGAATTCTGCGCCTGTTAATCAGCAGCCTACGCCCCAACCGCAAATTGCAGCATCTAATGTCGAGAATCTAAGGGGTAGCATCTCACGGGCTTCTGGCTTGAGGCCACCAAGTAGCATTTCTAGTCATTCAGCAGCGGAGAGTCGCATCGGCAGAGGGGGGTTTGGCATGCCAGCTGGACCTACTCATGATAGAAGCAGGAGTGGCAGTGCTCAGGGCATGAGGCCTGGAAGTGGGCTTGGATATCGAAGTGGTATTATGAGTTCGATCGAAAAGATGGGAAATCATAAGGGGCGAGGAGAGTAAATATTTTCGGGTTGGTGTATAGCGTTATAATTGCGGCGCTGTCCAAGGGGATTGTTTTTACGTTTTATGCTTGGTCTGACTTGAGATGGCCATTCTAGATGATTGATGCCCATTACTTGTATATTTTCAGTTGCTGAATAGCGGCCGTAAACAATGGAATGATTTATGAAAACATCCAAGTCTTCTCCCCTCACGATAGCACTCCTGATTAAAGAGAAATATATAGATGGGAGCCAGTACTTCCTGTTGAGACAATCTAAGCAAGTAAATGCCTCTATTTAGTGCTACTTCTCTGCTGGGTTGCTCTTTAGCTCACTTGATCTTCAACGGGACCCTTCCACGACAAGCATCATTGCTATATTTTCTTGTCGAACTATGCAAGAGTCCCCATCTAATCTTCATTCCAAAATGCCAAGGAGAGAAGATTTTGGAACGAATGGAGATACAGAATAGCGATACAACGCATGGTACCCACCTTTTGCCCAACGAGATGGATTAACCGTAATGTTAAACCCTATGAATGTGCCTTGAGTTTCGGTGAAATCATAAGTCTCAACCCAAACCTTCAACAGATATCCAGGTGTAAGTGGAGTCTTGTCTGAATTTGGAATGACAGAATAAATAAATATTTTATGGGAGAGGGTGAAAGCGGATTGGACGACCCTTGAATACCGTGACGTTAGGATTTTAAAGCTAACTAATAGTACTTTACCTCTGGGAGATAATCTCCTGTAATGGTAGAGTAAGACTGAGGTCAGTGACTCCTACCGTAACAATTAGTGGTAGGATAGGTCTGCAGCACCTAGATTGTGCTTGGTCTCTACCATTCGCGGCTTGCCACACACACAAACATACCAAAGATTGACAAGCGGGCCGCGATTGTAGAAAGATACCTCAATTCGAGGTCACCGTGGTGCGTTGTATTGAAATACAGGGCAAACAACCCACTCGCCTAAAAAGGGGGCCAGAGACAGAGATTTCCCGACTTTCACTTGTGTTTTGCTATCAAAGTTCAAAGGTGCTTATCCTTCCTTGCGTGCTCCTAATATTGCCAAAGTGCGTAGAAGTGCTTGGATGGGCTTGGAAGTGACCGCAGAGACTAACAGTGGCACTTGATTCTTGGATACTCACATGCGTGACTGGTCTATCTTTCAACCGCCGAGAGAAGGCCTTACAATATTGCCTGAGTGGCGTGATAGTTACATAGGACTCTACAGCGGTGAAGGGCCACTGAGCCCATCTCCAATGGCAAGTTGAACGTTGAGTATGTTGTCAATATTGAATTGTAGTTCCTGCGCAAGACGGTGAGCAGGTTCGACTCCGAGCACCCTCAAAATGACATACTTACATCAATAGAGAGGAGTCATCACCCCTTGCATAAGTATAAACTGCAATCCTACTACGAATAGGGTCAATTTCACCAAATATCCAGCACCACAGGAATTGAAGACCAACACATACGGCTGGAGCTTGTGTTTGACTTCACTCAAAAAAGACAGTTTCGCAGGCCGACCTTCCAGAAAGGACCTGATCTCTTCCGTCTCTCCTCATGGCCCAGTGTCCGACATGGCGACTACTATCGAATCCGTCCTTTTTTATTTCGTGTTGTTTGGTATTTCATTTGCAACATCGAATCTTTCGTCACTGGGACGGGTTGAGCGGCTGAATTCAAACATCCTCTGCCTGTCTTGGAGAATCTGGGTTTGCTACTTCTGCGCATGCAAAGAACTTTGGAAGCCTCTGGAAAGCGTCCATGGACAAGATATGACTTTGAAGGTTTCCCTTGGCATGCATAGCATAGGCTAAGTATTGGGGCAGTCTCAAGCAGGTGGTCAAACTGGACCTGGTGACAACCCCCTTGGCGGCAGGTGGCCTTTTGAGGTAATGAACCGAACCTAATTTGCCCAGTAGAAAGTTCCTTGGATTCCAAAAGGTACAGAGGTGGCGAGTGTTACCTTTCGAAGGCTTCCTCCTGACGTTCGTATTCATGTATGGCCTCATTGTCCCACAAGTAAGGCCTCAAACTGTTTATCGCTTCGAGGACATGTGCTCAAAACTAGAGCAGGCTGGCTCAGCAGTTCAACGATGAAGTTTTACAGGTAGGACGTGGGATAGCCGAGGAAATGAGGAAATGCAACTGCGTACACAATCGTTCACGGAGTCCTGTTGAATATTGGGCTTTGGAAGGCGGGCCGATCGCAGACCACGCTCACTGGTCCTAAAAGACGTTCGTATTCTGTGTTCAGATTCAAACGGTCTCTTTGGCGCAATATGTGATTTCCAGTATCCCCAACGAGAAGTCAGCATGCTTGAAGTGAAGGCATTTGCTTTTCGGGACCAAAGAATATCATAAACTTGGGACTTCCCCGCACTGTTCTGTATCTTCTTATTGCATCATTGTCCAACGGCGTTTCATCAGCTGAAGCAGACGTTTGGTTGTAATTATAAGTCCCACGAGGCAGCACCGAACAGTCGCACTCGAATACAGTATGCCGCCATCCGTGCTGCTCCCCCTCCCCCTCCCCCATGCCTTCCACAACGACAACGTTTGATTTTTATTCTCCATCCCCCACCACGTCACGTTAAACAAAATGTGGAGAGCAGCAAGGGGCTCTACTCTACTCTGTATCCAGCCACCGGGGCGATCTCCAGTCAACACTTCTTCATGCAGGAATGCGCTGGAATGGCTTGGCAATCTCAGGAACGGGATTGGTGACATATTCTCTTTGGACTTTTTCGGTCCTTTTGACCTTCTTGCTCCTCTGCACGAATAAGCATTGAGCCCACGCGGTACATGTTGTGGGATCAACATGAAGTAAAGAAACACAGAATATGCTAATAAGCCGCCTTCTTGAATCAAGAGTCCATGTGCAGCACAGATGACGCTGTTTGTTCTCTCATTTACTTGTATCGGTAGACATCTATCGTAAGACGAGGCAACGTCTTCTTTCTTCATCGCAGCTGCTCTTTCTTTGAGATGTTTGATCAGGCGTACCTGCCTGGTATCATTGGTACAAGTGCAACCGATATCACTTAACTTAAAGGTTGACTTCTTCCTCCTCCAGCCTTCGCTCAAATTCTCCAAACATCAAACAACCAAATCAACAACACCAGCCTGGACCATTTTTGGGGTTTTCATTGAGCTGGTCATTCTGAATAACAACCACATTTTGGGCTTCCATAATCTACAATCATCCGTAGGTCTCCAAAGCCCTTTCCGGCCAAACTGTTTTTGACTTTGTGTATCCCAGTCCACCAAGGTCGACTTCCTCAAATCGTCTGCCGTCAACCAATTGACCGAGAAACACTCTTCATCATGTCTGGGTCTATATTCACCATCACCACCCTCCTCATAGCTCTGATCCTGCATGCTTCAGCTGCTGTGATCAGCCGTGAGAGTTTTCCTTGCGACTTTTTCATGGTAGCTACTGGCGAACTCAACGGCACAATCAGCCAGGACGCCGCTGGTGAACCTAGAGTTGGAGGAACTTTCCCTCAGGCTTCATTCTTGATTGGTCATGGCACCATGACGGATAGCTTGAATCACACATGCTTGATCTCGTCAACCACACATCAACTTCAGTGCACTCAAGGTTTGCCCGGCTCCAGATTCATGTTCTCAAACAACTTTTTGGTGTTGCATGATGAGACCAACCCGAATTGGCTTGCGTGCCCAGCTCCTGGACCAGGCCAAGATGGTAGTTACAACATCTACAGCAGCCAGAAAGCAGACTCCACTGGATGCCACGCAATTGAGCTACAGGCCGGAAGCTTCGGTTGTGCTGCTCAGGGTCGACCTGATTCCTCCTCAACAATTGGCACAGCGACTTCCGCAACTGCTTCATCGGCATACAAGACCAACGATGTTTCTATCACATCTGCTTCTACCCCTGCCTCGCGCACTTCAATTAAGACTGCGTCAATATGCCCAACAGACATTTCATCCGGCACTTTCCAATTCCCCCACTTGATCGTTCCGACCTCACCAAAGAGCCCAGATACAGCTTTCGGAAACTCATTCAAAGCGTATATATCTCCTAGCAATACGACTCTCTTTAATTTTGACATCCCAACAACTGCGCCTTACACCGGCACCTGCTCCTTGGTCTTCTCGTTCCCATACGCCTCAGAACTTGATCCTTCGGCAGGTACATACTTCTTTTCGGGAATCGAGGAGGAAAAGGGCGAAAGTGGAGGGCTGGACTTTGCACTGCTCTCGGGAATTGCGTCTGCCAGCACAACATACAACACAACCCCCAAAGTTGCGACCGGCGGCGAGTATGGCAAGACAGAGATCATCCCGGGTAACAGCTACACGATAAAGACCTTCCCATGTCAGAGCGGCGGCACGCCAGTCACGTACTCGGTGACCAGTGTTGGAAATGTTGAGTGTAAACATTCCCCTCCCACTCCTCAAATTTTGCTGTGCTGGCACTCTTAAAGAGTGTTTCATGTTCTCAGCTCTTGCTCACAGGAAATACCGTACTAATTTGGTGCAGTGGATTACTTCCAAGACAGTGCCTCTAAGGCGATTGGTCTTTACATCGTTCCATGTGCTTAGAGGCTTGAACGAGTACTTGTACGGCATTGACGTGTGGACGGGCGGATGTATTGCTAGCTTCAAAAATTATCACAAAAGTTGGCAGATTAATGGAGAAGCAACGACACGGACTTAAATTTAGTTATTATGAGATAATGTTAGACCCATTGAATGTGTATTTTTTTGGGTCTGGCAATACTCCCCTACGTCGCAGAGATTTCATGTGTATAAAAAGGCACCCCCCTCGCTCCACTTGACTGACGGGTTATTCCGTAGCAGTTCGTAGAGCCAATGGGAGGATTTAACGATTAAAACACTTCAGTACCGGTTCTGTTGCACTTCGCAATTATCCAGCCAACGAGAGGCCTTGAACTTGAAAATAGTGTTCAGAGCAGGCAGTGCTAGTCTAGCACGTCCATGTCGTGAATAGGTCGATCCAGTTTTGACGCATTTCGCATGTTATGGGCCAATTAGAGAGAACCTTTGGATGGTGCATTGGTGAGCTTTACCTAGCTTCGGGAAAACCTTGATCCCGGGGTTTGAACATGGCATGGCGCATGGCTAACAAGAGCTTCCTTAGCGTACTGCAAGATGGACCGCTTGATGGGCTTCTTGATTTGGATTTTGTTGCAATTCGACAGAGCCAATAAGAGGACTTTTAACCTCTGATCTAGCTCCTGTTGCATGTCGTAGTTTTAGGCGTATATCGCGGAACTCCTTGGGAATCTGCAGCGAAAAGACTCGACTTCAAGCGAGTAGAGCTCCCTGGGTGCACTTGATAGCTATGTAGCCGCAAACGAGCAATAAGACACTCTATGAAGCACTTGGGTTGGGGTTCAAAGGTAACCAGAAGCCTGTTCCAAAACTTGAGAGCAGAGAGTATAGAAAGCCCGTTGTCTTCTCTCTCTACAAATGCGGGTCGACCGAAGAGACAGAAGACTAATTGCATTACAAATAGTAAAAGATCGAAGGGCATGTAGAAAAGGGCTAGGTGCTATTAAATACGGGTTTCGTACAATGCTTGGAACTCTGAAGATTGAATACATATAGTGAAGTACTGGGGACAATTGCAACGACCAACCCTTGTGACGACATATGCTCGTTCAGACATTATGACACGCAATGTCTGTTGCTAAACATGAAGATCTCAAGCTGCCGCTGACAATAGATCTGGTCACTGACCGTGCAAGCGATTTCAGGTGGCTCATCTGCTAACATTGGAAATCTACCCAGTGCAAGAAGGTCGGACTGAATCCGAACTTGGGGGAAAAGCATGAAGCAATTGCGAAAAAGGTCAAATTAGAGATTAATGTTCTGGGAGTATCTCATTATATACACCCCACTAAAGCTAGAAAAGTAAATGCTTGGGAGCACACATCGACTTAGACTTCCACTTGGGCGGGTGGAGTGACGATGAAAGAAGATATGTCGTTAAAGTGGAACTAAGAAAGAAAAGGGGGACCACGTGACTAAATACTGATAAGACTACGACCCACAGCGCTAAGATAGACACAAAAAAGTGCATCCCATCCCATCCCATCCCCATCCCACCAAAATAAGATCCAAAAGAACCTCACCTCCGGCATTTGAACCAATCTACAGCCATGGGCAAACTCAAGCAAAATAAGCGCAACAGCGCCTCTGCCGCCTCCTCCCCCTATGCCAAAGCCCAAGCGACCACCAATAACGTCTTCAAATTCAACACCAATGTCGGCCAGCATATCCTTAAGAATCCCGGCGTTGCAGAGGCCATCGTGCAAAAAGCGAACCTCAAGCCCTCCGACACCGTCCTCGAAGTTGGTCCCGGTACCGGCAATCTGACTGTGCGAATACTTGAGAAAGCAAAGAAGGTCATAGCGGTAGAGCTGGATCCTCGCATGGCTGCCGAATTAACGAAGCGTGTGCAAGGTAAACCGGAACAGAAACGACTGGAGGTGTTGCTTGGGGATGTAATCAAGACGGAATTGCCTCACTTTGACGTTTGTATCAGCAATACGCCGTACCAGGTCTGTTTCCCTTCTCTGAAATGAAGAAGAGAGGGCTGATTGAAGCGTAGATTTCGAGTCCGTTGGTGTTCAAGTTACTGGCTCTTCCAAACCCTCCTCGGACGTCGATTCTCATGTTTCAGCGCGAGTTCGCCTTGCGACTTACGGCTCGTCCAGGGGATGCACTCTATTGTCGACTGTCGGTGAATGCGCAGTTCTGGGCTAAGATTACACATGTCATGAAGGTGGGAAAGAACAATTTTAAGCCTCCGCCTCAAGTCGAATCTAGTGTTATACGTATCGAGCCAAAGATGGGCAGTGAAAGACCCGGCGTAAGCTGGGATGAGTGGGATGGGATGCTGCGGATCTGTTTCGTAAGGCGGAGTCGGACTATGAGGGCGAGTTGGATGGGAAGTAAAGAGGTGCTTGCGATGGTGGAGCGTAATTATCGGGTCTGGTGCGCGATGAATGATGTTGCGCTTGACGAGACGCCTGTTGGGGAGGATGATGAGATGGAGATTGATGCTGCGCCAGAGGAGGAAGAGGAGTGGGGTGGTATTATGGATGAGGATGGGGTGGATGATATCCCAGCTTTTTTCAAGGAGGAGCAGCAGAGGATAGCGAGGGAAGCTGGAAGTAAGACGAAGAGTAAGAAGAAGAAGACTCGCGTTGCGGAATTGGTGAGGGAGAAGATTAGGAAAGTGTTGGAGGATGTTACTGAGTTGGCAGATAAGCGGGCTGGGAAGTGTGACGAGAACGATTTTCTACGTTTGCTTTTTGCCTTCAATGAGGAAGGCATTCATTTTGCTTGATTGATAGGACGGATACCAGAATCTGCGTTTAGCATGGAGTTGTTGGAGTTTCGGTCGGCGTACGTGTCAAAAGTTCAGGCGAAATGCAATAGCTATATATCTCGCTTCCATAAAAGGGGCAAAGATTCGGATGATGCTTCAAAGCCAACAATTTGGCTGAATCTGTCATCATCACTGTCATTTCTATCTCGACCTAGCAAAAAGTGTATCATCGCCCAATCCATAAGTTCCGTGCATAGATAGACCTCCAAACGCCATTGTCCTGATACACTACAGATTCATCACGCCCTCGCTGAAGTCCTCCCTTGTTCTTTCCCGGCAGGTCTACTCGTCTTCTTTCTCGCCGGTTGATAAACATCATTAAAATTCATAACCACGCCCAAGAATCTCATATCAACATCCGGCTGGTAGGCTAAATCGCCTAGCAACAGACACACTTTCGTCTTAAAATGCACTCCTAATGCTTGGAGGCGTTCCTGCAGCACAGGGAACTCATCGGAAATGGCATCATCAGAAGCTGTGGCAGGAGTGGAGTCTGGGAAATGCCGAGGACCACGACGCGTGGTTGCAGGTGTATTCATCAACATCCCATCGTCATCTTCTCGCCTTCCTCTTACTTCTGAGCGGACATCTGCGCCTTGGCGTCGCGTGAAGTCTGAAACAGCCCAGCTGTAGAGACCATCCACAGCATCGCGGTAACTAAGCATGAGTCGGAGAATCTCGCCCAGCTGCACCATGAAGGTATTTTCATCCACTTCACCGTGGTACCTCTTCTTGGCCCCAAGGAGTCCCTTGTGTGTAATAGCATTCAGATACTTGGTGTGTGCTTTAATGAGGTCATCTAAAGTGCAGCCCTCCTTGTGGATTGCGGTCTGCAGCTCATCCCAAGAGCTTTCGATGACCTCGAAGAGAATGTAGAACTGCAATTGACCAATGAAATGGATCATCTCGGCTAGAACACCTCTTGTTGACCTCCACGCTTGGGCAGCATTTGCATCTTCGCCTTGGAGCACTCCACGGGCACCCGTCATGCACTTTCTCCACGTCGAGGCTAATGCAAATTCGACTCGCTTGATACGCCACAGGAAGTTGAAGACTTTGAGATATTGGCGGTTACCCCATTCTGTCACCACAACATCGACTGGGGCGTCAATCTTGTACTCCAAAGTGAAGCAATCCCAACCAATGTCTCCGTGTGACAACTGCAACATCCGGGCATCCAATCTGCGTAGGACTTCTGGTGAGTCGTACTGCGCATTCGAGCCTCGAATAGCATGTTCGAGTTGTGCCGTGAGAGTGTGGCGGTATTGTGCACCAGCTGGTCGGTCAAGATTGGAGGACAGAGACTCCATAAGAAGAGCAATGAAGTCTCCTTGACCTAATAGAATGTAGTTTTTGAGTGCCTTCAAGTGCTCAAATAGATGGAACTTTTCAGCCATCAAATGTATCAACCGAGCCATAGTCGTTTTGTAGGCCTCGTCAATCCAAGTCTCCAGCGTGGCAGTATCACCGTATCGCAGTTCCTTTGAGGCATCTTTTGAGTAGTCTTCCACCCATTGAGAATCACCACAGCCATATCTGATGAAGTTTAAGGACTTCCCAATAAGGAACACCTTTTGAGCAAAATCCTGAGTGATAATGCTCGGCACCATGTCCTCATTAAGCTTGTACTTGTCCTCCCAAACACTGTTCGCCCCTCCACGAGTTTTCCCCTCCTGAGCCTCAGCGATCGCGTTGGGATCTTGCTCGGAGACGAAAAATTCATGATAAGGATCTGATAACTCGCCGTCGTAAATCCACTGCCGCAGCATATCATAAAATGGTCGTGTCACATGGATCAATAAACGTTCCGCGAAAGCCCCAACCATTGGATCCCCATGAGATGAAGAAAATCCATGTATGAGTGAGATTAGTTGTCCACCTCTTTTACTCTTCGACTCCTCACTGATCAGGCTCATCAAACGAAGACCCATCGTCGCCTCACGAGTCCATACCACGCATCTCTTCAATGTAACACCGGCTTTGCCGATACCGCCTCGGGGCTCCCTCTCATCCAGTGAAGATAATGCCCTTCGAATCTGACCTTCCAAGGTTGCTACTAACCCAAGATACGACCGGAGTTCCCCTGAAATAGCAGCTCGCAAGCTCTGGCCAAGAAGTCCACCATCAGCAGACTGCACGAACGTTGCAAGTCCACGATACAGTAGGGAGGGTTCAGCGAGTGTATGGAGAATCGATATTATGGGAACTGGTAGAGTAGGAGGTAATTTTAAGCTCGAGGTCGAAGAGAACGAAAGATGTGTAGAAGATAGGCCTTGCAGTGTGAAGGGCAAGTCCCGTAATAGAGCAGTCTCCGGCGGATCAATCTCGACGTAATTTTCTGCTAGTAAAGCTGTCTTCAGTGCAACGTTCCCACGTTGTGCAGCAGGTGTTTTGGCAAATGCTTGCTCCTCTTCCATCCTGTCCTTCTGTCCACCTTCACGAGTGGGCAGTTTCTTGATTCCTTCTGGAGCAAAAGCCTCGTGAAATACCCCCTCTTCCCTTTGCGACCTTGGCAAACCGTAATGTAGACTTCGAGGTTCCTTGCGATTTTTCACTGGGCTCTTGAAGGGACTTGTCAAAGTCGGTGGTAGCTTTTGCTGCTGGTCGCCAAGTTGGTACAAAAAGTACAGAACTGCCCATTTTTGGTTTATCGCTGGAATCGTAAGGAGTCTGCTGTATAAATTCGTATATCGAAGCGCTTTTTCCGGGGTGGGATTTGTTTGGATTAAGCGTTTCTTTATGAGATCGGATGCTTGATTTACATCTGCGACAATTGCTGGACCTCCCGAACTATACGAGCAGAACTGTCAGAAGCTGGAGGGATTATTGTATGGAACACGCTGTACCTCTCCAAAAACTCTCCCACAAATTCCACGGCATTGCTTTCCCTCTCCTCTGCCGCGGCAGGATCCTCTCCAGGAATGTCCCCTAACAAGCGGCGAACTAGGCTGGCAATACCTTTATTGACTCGTTGATTCTGGGAAGACATAATCGCATTGTTGCGAGTCGTAGATTCTGTCGATGGTGGATTTGTTTGTTCTCGGGTGGGTACTTGTACAGCAGAATCAACCACTTGTGCTGGGAGAGTTGGGTTAGACGCGTGAAATCAATCGCCAACGCGACCCGCCAATCTTGGACCCCAACCCCAACTTCTTCCCAGACCCAGACCACCGAGACCGCCCCCCACACCAAAATTCCCTCCCGTCGGAACCTTAAATCCAGCCTCACAACTTAGGCAAGAGCAGCCGTGGACTGCGACTGCGACCTCACTCGAAGAATAGCAGGGGAAAGAGCCATCTTGAGCCATCGCCCACAATCCCACATCGCGCCGGATCATCGCCATCTCGTATTCCCAGACTCGTCTGGCTCTTGCGATTTTCATGGGACCCTAATTGCTGCCCAGGTCGCGGTTTTATCGCCGCAGCAAGCGCGACTTCTTACCAATATGCCTGATATTGACCCCGCGGCGCTCAGCAGGCCGGCCATCTCGACAACTCCAATATTGCCTCCTAAAACGATCAGTGCTTCTTCGGCGCCCAGTGCACCGAAGCCCTCCAAGCTGAGCCATGTTCCGCCCCGAATTGATTTGGAGCCGCTGTACACTGCGCTCAAGCAGGCGATTGGCGAGCACTGGACAACATATAAAGAATCTATAGGTCTTTTTGTAATGGGTGCGTATCAGTTGATTTCAAGCTTCTTCAAGTTTGCCCAGAGCGCATTTTCACATTTACTAATACTTTCTTTCCATTTTAGGCCAGTTAGACCAGATCGAACTATCAGCAAGGATCGATAGCTTCATTGTGACCCCTGCCGGTGAAATAGAGCATCTTCATAACCAGCTTATCTCGGCGATATACGGAAATGTAACTCGAGAAATTCCCGATCATGGCGTGGCCAGCTGGGTCAGCGCGAATGATAAGCCAACGGCAGGGGCAGGTAGCAAACCAGTCACTGGTGATGCAGCTGAACAGAGACTCAAGACGGAAGTTATGCAGTTACCTAGTCGAGATCGAAGGCGACTGAAGGACTTGAGCCAAAATGAGGTAGGTGACGTTCAAGCTTGCATAAAACCTCAACTGACACAGCTGCCTAGTTTGACCCGCAAGATGTATTTGCCAGTGTATTTGGCGAACATCGTCGGCCAAAAGCTGCCAGAATAGTAGATTCAGTGCCTGCAAGCGCTGGTGGCTTGAACAAAACCAGTCAGTTTCCGGCCAGTAAAGTTTTTGAACTTCGCTAACACATATCAGATTGGGATTTGGAAATACGGAAACGATATGCAGTTACTCTGGGGATGGAATCGGGAGAATTCCCGGATATGCAGAATATCGAAACACGGATGCTGCCTATATGTTATGAAGTCGGTCTTACGTCTGGGCACGTGGCCGACGCAGCTCATTTCATGTCCGTGGCTACGGAAACCTATCTGAAGGAGGTACTTTCCGCAGTGTTCAGCAAAACGCGAAGCAATGGCCCTGGAACTGCTGGAAGTGCAGGAACTGGAGGCGGAGCCTCTTGGGTGCAAACCCATAAGTATCGAATACAGCTCGAGAAAGAAGAGGAAGCATGGTTACGAGGCGAAGTCCAAAGAGACAAGGGTGGGCTTTTGCCTACTGAGGCCAAAGCTGCACTTGAGCGCGGACCGCTCGGGATGGCGGATGTTCGAACGGCTTTAGAGCTGAACGATTGCGGTCTTGGCCAGATGCCAGTTGTCATGGAATCAATCACCTTCGGATTCCGAGAGGGAGAGCTGGAGGCTTGGGACAATTATTCCTTCCCCGAAAACTACACTCCTGGGTTTGTGGAGGATCTGGACGGAGATATCGAAATGGGAGGTATGAATGGGACGAACGGAGTAAATGGTGTCAACGGCCTCAATGGACACAACTACGACGCGGAGAGCGACTCTGGATGGGCTGGAGGCGAAGACGAGGACAAGACCGATCTCGACAATCTGCTGGACTCGTGTCTCGCCATTGGTGCGTGAACGCGCTTCTTTGTATAACGTTAACAGCGGATAACTGGCGTTGGAGGTGGCATTGATTCAAGGATTGCGTTGCATTGGCTAGCATTGGCGCAACGGATCCGACTTTGTGTACATTGAGATATACTTGTACAAAACAGACCTAAAAGGTGCATGGGAGGGAGGGCGTCTTCGGTCACGGATGGCATTCTGTAGGAGACGATACCCCGGATGGCTCTTTTGAGCGCCGTTATGAAATAAAAAATAACACTATTACCCTTTGAGACTATTAAACTTTCTACACGATGAAGTGTGTTTGTATTCGCGAATCAATGGAGTTATAAGTAAAGACATCGATATCCCCTCTTTAATGGGGCGCCAAGAAATGCCCTTCAGCCTCGCATCCACGTCAGCCTTGGTTTTAGATTTGAATTCCCCCACCCCCCCTTCAAGTCAGAACTCCCTCTGTCCACTCTTCCTACACGAATTCGAATGAGTCAAGTCTGCCTCTAGCTACAATGTCTCTCAAAATTGACAAAACCCTCGCGGCATCGCCCAACACAGAACGTGGACGCCCAACTCAACTCTCCACCGATCCCAAAGGAGAGCGCATAGCATACGCCGTGAGTCTCTCTCTACTCACCAAATTAATACCTTGCTAAGTGGCCCAAATAGTCTGGCAAATCCATATTTCTTCGGTCTCTCGACGATCCCTCCCTTAGCAAACAATACACAAACCACACAGCCCAAACAACTGTAGCACGTTTCTCTCCCTCAGGTTTCTACGTTGCTTCTGGAGATGTCTCCGGCGCAGTCAAGGTGTGGGATGCAGTCGAAGGTGTCAATACCAAGGGTTCATCTCCATTACTCAAAAGTCTAGTCTACAATTACTGATTGGGGAGTGCAGGCGATTATCATATTATCTCTGGTCGAATAAACGACATAGCCTGGGACGGCGACTCCCAACGCATCATTGCTGTAGGAGATGGACGAGAGCGTTTTGGCCACTGCATAACAGCCGACAGCGGAAACTCGGTGGGTGAAATTAGCGGTCATTCTTCCACCATCAATACTGTCTCTATTCGCCAGCAGAGGCCTCTGAGAGCTGCCACCGGGGCAGATGATAGTTCCATGGTGTTCTTACATGGAGCACCATTTAAGTTTGCTACGAAGATGGGCGGCTTGCATAAAGGATATGTGAATGGGGTAGGCTTCTCTCCAGATGGTAACCACCTCGTGAGTGTGGGGGCAGACCGTAGGATTCAGCTTTATGATGGGAAGACGGGGGAACCAACGGTAAAAATTGGAGATGGGGAGCACAAAGGAAGTATCTTTGGGGTATCCTGGGCGAGAGACTCGAAGAGGTTTGTAACGGCTAGTGCGGATCAGACAGTCAAACTTTGGGACGTTGAAGCTGGAAAGGCTGTTCAGACGTGGCGGTTTGGTGGAGAAGGCCCTGTCAGTATTCCGGACCATCAAGTTGGTGTAGTATGGCCTGCTGGACGAAGTGATGGGATGGTTGTCAGCCTCAACCTGGCTGGTGATCTTAATTATCTTGTTGAGGGAAGCCAGAAACCCACGAAGGTTGTTCAAGGACACAATCGGAGCATCACTGCTTTGGGTTCAAGTGGTGAAGGGGAGAGCCAGACTTTTTGGACGGGCAGTTTTGATGGCCGTGTTTGTTCATGGGATACATCGTCTGGACTAGCTACTGCAGTCGAAGGCCAAACCCATTCAAATCAAGTCACTGCTTTCGATACAACTTCAAGCAGAGCGTATAGTGTCGGCTGGGATGACACACTGCGGATTGCGGATACGTCTAGCAACACAATCCTCGGCGAAACCTCCAAACTATCAGCTCAACCCAAGGGACTGGCTTCAGCTGTTGGACGAGTATACGTAGCCACTGTATCAGGGATCGACATATTTGCCAATGACGCTCTAGTTGGAGGCCTGACCACGAAAGATTTCACACCTACGACTATCGCAGCTTCTGGATCTTGGGTAGCAGTAGGAGATGACGCTAATGTTGTCCATATTTACACAGCAGATGGCGATAAGATATCCCCCAAAGAGAAGCTCACGGTTTCCACTGCACAAATCACGGCACTGAAATTTTCGCCCAACGGAGCCTTCCTAGCAGCAGGAAACTCTTCAGGCAAGATTATCGTCTACGACACCAGTTCTTGGGAAGTCAAGACTGACAGATGGTCAGCTCACTCAGCAAGAGTAACCAGCATTTCTTGGAACGCTGGGAGTACACTTGCTGTGAGCGGCGGTCTTGATACAAATGTTTTCATATGGAGCCTCAAGGCACCTGGAAAGAGAGTAAAGTCGCCGAATGCCCACAAAGACGGTGTCAACGGCGTTTGCTGGGTGGATGGGGATAAAAAGGTTGCTAGCACAGGTGGGGATGCGGCTTTGAAGATCTGGGATGTCTCGGGAATCGAGTAGATACTTGACTTGCTTGATAGCCTTTTCTACTTATGACATTTACGAACTAAGAGCTGGATGGAGTTGTTGAGATGCCAGCCACTGATACTGTAGTGATAGAACAGCATTATTTGACGATTGTGAATAGTGATTGAATGCTGCATGTGCCCAGGTGACAAATGCCATGAACCAGTATCGAAGACTTGTACAAGGCCAAGCCAAGCAAGGCTGGCCTGGCCTGGCATGCAGTTGTTATCTGCGCGGGGCGGGGTAGAGTACAGTAGAGGTGGCGAACAGGGCAGGGATCGCCAAATCCGGGGTGCTGTACTTAAGAAGCTAGTGCTACAATAGGAGTAGGGTAGGGTAGGTACAGTGTAGGTAGGGGTAGGATAGGATATACTCCGGAATACGGTAAGGGAAGAAGACTTCTGATCCTTCCTAAGAGTCAAGAGCCAAGAGCCCTTCTCACCACTGCCCAATTCTCGGAAAACCATGAAGAAAAGACAGAAATGAACTCACCTACGGCTTCAGATGGCCCAGCGTCGCCATCAAGCCGAAGATTCTCTCGCCCAAAACGCGGCGTACGCTCTTCTCCATCCAAAAGAACAGTACATAGGTACATAACTGACACCAGAGCCTCGCAACAGAAACTGAGAAATGGAACCTTCATTCTACCCGGTACGGGCGAACGAGTACGTCGCCAAATAACCCTCCGCAATCCTGCAAACTTCGACGGACGATCAAGAGGGGAACTCGACCCTCCATTCCTTCGGCGAACGTACTCACAGGCTGGCACATTTAGGACAGCTCTTGCCAAGTCCTCAGATGCTGGGAAAGAGTTCTGGAAATGGCTCCATACTCCTACAGCTAAGGGCATCCTGAAATGCTCCCTGGCGTATGTGATGGGGAGTATGGGGACGTTCTTCCCGCCGTTCGCAAGTTTCTTGGGGCATCAGGATGGGAAACACATGGTTGCTACTATTACGGTCTACTTTCACCCCGCGAGATCTGCGGGATCGATGGGAGAGGCTGGCATGCTAGGGATCGCGGCGTTTCTATATGCGACCTTTATCTCGATTTCTAGTATGGCAACTTCCGTGTTCTTTGAAACACAGATGGATCTTATTGAGCTAGGTTACGCTATGGTGCTCATTGTATTTTGTGGGGGAGGACTAGGATTCATCGGCTGGTTTAAGCAGGCATACAACTCGCCGCTTGTCAGTGTTGCTTGCAGTCTGGCCAGTCTGGCCATCATCACGGTGTTGACGAAGGAGAATGCCATTCAAGTTGGAGTATTCTCAAACGATAAGATTATACAAGTGATGAAGATGGTCATCATGGGAATCACCTCGACATCTATTGTCAGTCTTCTCATATGGCCTGTTTCAGCGCGCATAGAGCTTCGAAATACCATGATCAAGACGACGGACTCCCTCGGAAACATGCTTACAATGATCACTGGAGGCTTTCTTAGTGGATCAGAGACAGATCTTCGATCATCAGCATTTACCAATGCCTCAACCACATATAAATCGGTCTTTACACAGCTCACCAAGAATCTCAAGGAGGCCAAAATGGAGCATTATGTGCTTGGGACTGAAGGTCAATACAAGCATGAGGCTAGCCTTGTGAACTGTATGCAGAGGCTAGCTCAGTCTATAGGTGGTTTGCGAAGTGCAGCAATGACACAGTTCACCTTACTACGAGAGACTACGAAAGGCAGCAGTACCCCGATCAACTCCAACAGGATGCTACCGGAAATAGGCTTCGTTTCATCGGCTCTTAACATTAGGCAAGATCAATTTGCGGTGCTAACAGCAATCGAGGAAGCTTCTGAAGAAGGGAGCGGGCCCGAGGATGCTAGCACTCATCACCATTCAAGGCATCCGACTGGTGGCAGCATTACAAGCATAGCAAGCTACCCTATGCCAACTGTCAAAACACCTTCAGAGATTTTCTCTCGGTTCATTACGCATCTGGGCCCTTCTATGAAATCTCTGGCCTACACCCTTTCCCAAATCCTTGAAGAATTGCCGTTTGGTGATGGTCCTCGCTATGCTATCACCATAAACGAGCATTTCAAGACGAGCTTGACTGATGCACTGTAAGTTTTAGTCACCACAATTGTCTCATACATTTATACTAATCTCTTTCCTAGAAAGCTGTATAGTAGTGCTCGATCCGAGGCATTACAGGAGCTTTATAAATCAAAAGAACTTGATCGCGACAGGTCCGAAAGTATTGAAGCGGATTTTGAGGAAGTAGCTGCCAGTTGTGGTCACTTCAGTTTTTCACTACAGGCATTCGCTGAAGAGATGCAAACCTACCTGAGCATCCTCGAGGATTTGAAAGATGAGATCGAAACATCGAGGCGTCGCTCATGGAAATGGTTGCTGTTTTGGCGGAGATCTCAGCATCCGAAAAACAAGAACTCTGACCCGGAGCAGGAGAGTCTCATCGACCAAAATGCGGAGACTGAGGTTCCGAAAGGTCTTTCAAGCATTCGGTTTCAAGGGCGTTCGCCGAAGACTTGGAATCCCGAAACAGAAGGAAAGGCTGGTGCGAAGGCAGGAATTTACCGAAAGCTTTTCCATATATTGAGAGTTTTGGGACGAGATGATGGTAAGCCATAAGGTCTTGCTTGTTACATTGCCATAGCTTACAAATTACTCCAGTACGTTTCGCAGTAAAGGTTGGGCTTGGGGCCTCAATTTACGCTCTCTTTGCTTTCATTCCATTGACCAGGCCTTTTTACCAACACTGGAGAGGAGAGTGGGGCCTGTTGTCGTATATGCTTGTTTGCAGTATGACCATTGGAGCCTCCAACACTACCGGCTGGGCTCGTTTCATTGGTACTTTCATTGGAGCTATATTTTCCATTATCGCATGGGTTATTTGTCAAGGCAATCCCTTCGCGTTAGCCTTTTGCGGATGGCTCGTCAGCTTGCCGTGTTTCTACCTCATCGTCGCCAAAGGCAGAGGCCCTTTCGGCAGATTTATCATGCTTACATATAATCTGTCCTGCTTGTATGCTTACAGCTTATCGATAAAGGATGGAGAGGATGATGATGATGAGGGAGGAGTCACGCCAATAATTACTGAAATCGCCGTGCACAGAGTAGCAGCTGTGTTAGCCGGGGTCATCTGGGGCCTGTTTATCACAAGAGTTATCTGGCCCATCTCTGCTAGACAGAAATTCAAGGATGGGCTTTCTTTGCTTTGGCTGCGAATGGGATTGATTTGGAAGCGAGACCCGCTTTCTACACTTTTAGAGGGGGAGTCGCAACATGCCTATATGAATTTGCGGGAGGAATTTGCACTTCAGAGATATGGTAAGTCGTGTTTGGACTCTTTTCTTTACAAACAACTAATCATATCCACTAGTCTTGCGCCTGGACAATCTCAGAGGAGCAGCAGCGAGCGAGTTCGAACTGCGAGGACCATTCCCCTCCAAGCAGTATGGTCGTATCATGGACTCCACCAATAAGATGCTCGACGCCTTCCACGCCATGAACATAGTGATCCAAAGGGATCTTAACGCCAGCAGTGGTGAAGCCTCACTACTACGGTACACCGCAAACGAAAGAGCAGACCTCTGCTTCCGCATTAGCCATCTATTCCAGGTACTTGCTAGTTCCTTGAAACTGGAATTCCCCATGAACGATGCTCTACCCAGCACCTCGAACGCACGAGATAGATTACTTGCGAAGATATTTCACTATCGCAAGAGTGTGGGGATTGAGGAAGGGGAGGAGGTGGCGAGAGATGAGGATTATGAGTTGTTATATGCGTATACGCTTGTTACGGGGCAACTAGCGGAGGAGATCAAGAAGGTTGAGAAGGAAGTTGAGGCTTTATTCGGGGTTATGGATGATGAGCTATTGGAGCTGCAGTGATTTATGGCGCATTGTATGGTGGGGAAAATTACACGCATGGAAATGGAAGCAAAGCATCGGGGATAGCGAGCGAGGTGTTACGGATTACAGTTCTTGCCTGCCTTTTGGCTTGTATATATAATGACTACGTACGACGCCGGTACATGCAATTCTATCCATTCAAGACCATCATTACTTCATCAATGCCCACGATAACGCCCAAGCTACAACATGCCAAAATTCAGAACATAACTTCCCTCACCTTCCCAACCTTCCCACGAACATCATACTCCACCCACCTCGCGACGCCTCTCCGTCCAGGCGCCACCAGGCTCCCGGGATTCATAACATGGCATCCCTCGTAAGTCACACAGAATGCGGGTGCCTCGGTATCAGCCAGCACCATGGCCGTAGGCAACGGGTATACTTGCAGCGCGGACGTGTAGTCCCATAACACGGGCCGGATGGACATGCCAAACGGCGACAAATACCCTTGATCCAGAACTGTCTTTACCAACTTCCGCGCAACATGGAGATCGCTGGACACTGCCTCTGCTGCAGCTGTCTCGGGTTCCGGGACGTGTGATTCAGCTTCTTGGGCCTCGCTGTCGACATCCATAGACTGCTCTGGCTCTGGAGTTGGCTCTGGCATCTCGATATCCTCTTCCCCGGTTTCTTCGGTCTCGGGTTTCGAAGACGCGAATTTGATGGCTGTCCGCCTGAGACGACCGGTCATATTATCTCTGAACAGCACGATTTCGTGCGTAGGACCGAAGAGAGAAAGTCGAGATGGATTACTCGTCCAAATGGCTTCTCCATCTGACTTCTTTCCCTTTTCCTTGTCAGCCTCCGCGTTAGCGGTCGCAAAAGCACGTTTTATGCGTGATGTGAACATTTCTGGGACTCCCTTTCTAGGTAAAGACGTCGCAGCGCCGGCAGAGAAGGAAGATGCCCACCCGTCATTGTCGCCGGGCACGAATATGAAAGTTGCAGATTGGAGGAGTGTTGGATATTCCGACAATGTTAGCGCAAGAGCGTCGAAATACTCCTTGTACTCTATACTTCCGCCGCTGCCTCCACGTGCCATGACGGCGTGCTTGACGAAGTTGCCCATGAGTATAAACGTCATAGGCGTGTCTTCTTCTGGCTCTGCTGCATACAGACCCAGCAGTTTCTTTAGAGCCTGAAGCGTGCGTGGCTGGTCTAGGTTCACCTCTCCTATAACCACCATTCGGCCTCGGCCTCCTGCCTCCTCTCCAAGTGGATTCCTGATTAATCGCTGTTCAATTTTCCGCATCTTAGATCCTACAGCTCGCTCACTTCCAACACCCAGGAAATCTACCCAACCGAATCCGCCTCCGGCTGTAACATCTCCTTCGCCATTTTTACCACCGAGTCCAAGAGTTAGTTGCCTTCTTTCGCACGGTGGGCCGCCGACGAAGAAACCGATGAACTTCCCGCCGATGGTCCCTCCGATTCCTCCACTACCGCCGAGCCCTGAGCCCATATTGCTGTCTTCCTCTTCATAAGTCCCGTCTACGAGGACGATCATTCCGGGTGCAAACCAGGCTCCATCTTCGGGAATAGCTTTCGCATGAGTGAGGTCTAGAGCTATACTTCCTGTAAGATCATTGATGGCTAATGTCCCAGTTGGAGCGATGGTCAAGAGGCCGAGGAGCATGTGACTACTTCCGTTTCGGCCGAGAAGGTTGGCGATGGGAGTTAGTTTATAGGATTGCTGGGTAGTTGCTAGGGTTGAGGATGAGCGTTTTAGAGAAGCTTTTGAGGTTTCAAATGTTGGAGTTTGGAAAGATTCATTTCGGAGGAGACGTTGGTGGATCAAATTGTATCGGTTGCGGAAAACTTGGGTTTTGTGTGAAGGTTGCGGAAGTAGTGATGGCTTTGATGTATCTCTGAGAAAAGGGGTTAGAAAAGGTATGATGAGTTGGGATGGAAATAACAGACCTATCAAAATGCTTCTTCCCAACATTGTATATAAGTCGAGGCTGCTCGAAAGCATCAATGACTTTCAACCATTTCCTCGGATCCTTGACACCTTCATCGTCCTCATCGTCCTCAACATCTAAATTCGAGAGCCCTAGGCTCGACTGGCTATCTTCCCTTCCCAATCCTGCCAATCCACCCGGTCTGAATCCCAATCTTGTATGGGAGACTTCGCCGTTTTGTGAAGATCCCAGGACAAGACTGTTCTGCCGACTGAGTTCTCTGGCTGCGACGATTCTCCCACCACTCATGCTCCCTTCTAGATTCTTCAGGATATCCTTCAATCCAGAGTCTTCTCCTTGAACAATCACTCCTCCATTTCGATTCTTCCAGCTCTTGGCAACCTCCTCCAGTACCTTCTCCGCTAAACCCTCTTCTCGCCATTCTGTCCCGCAGTGCCTCCCAATAAATGTGGCCAGCACTTGTAAAGCTGAAGAAGTAAGCGTTAGGCTGTGTTTTTTGGTAAAAGTTCGGAAGGCTAGCGGTCGTAGAGTTGCTGGAGGAAGTAGAATCGGAAGTATGCTCGCTTTTTGGGGAATTGCAGCGGGATTGAAAGGTCTAATAGGATGCGCGGGTGTTGCGAAGGCAGGCGACGAGGATGGGATTGGGTTTAAAGGGGCAGGTGTTGCAGGAGCTTTGAAGATTGGGGCCGCTCGGGGCTTGTCTGGGAGAAATGCTTTACTCATAATCGTGAATATCTCATATGAAGTCCTCAACGATTATTGTTGACTCGGACAAGTTTACTGTAACTGAAGTTTTGAGGATCCCACTAGGAGACGCGTCAGGGCGCGTTGAGTGTTTTCGCGTGGTGGCAGAATCCCTGCAGTTCTTGGAACTGCCCTGCCCATGCATGCTCAGCTCGATCACCTGTCGCATGCTTCTCCCTCACATCACATTCATAAAAGGCTCTTGTTCATCGATTTGAGACCACTGCAATCAATCATAATTCTTGCGACATTCCTCAGAATCGCTAGGTTAAACTACAATTCCAACATCTACTGAATATCAACTACCAACAAACAATGGCAGAACCAGTCGAACCACCCATCACCCTCTCCGAGCAAGCCTCCTCCGCCGCAGAAGTCTTCAATTCCATCAAAGTCTCCCTCGCCGACATATGCGCCAAAGGCACAGCGCAGTACGCGCACAAGAACTATGAGGAAGCCGCAGACCTTTATGCGCGCGCGTCAGAGCTGCAGGCTGAGCTCAATGGCGAGATGTCTCCTGACAATGCCGAGATACTGTTCTTGTATGGGCGCTCGCTTTTTCGCGTCGGTCAGGGTAAAAGTGATGTGCTAGGGGGACGAGCTACGGGAGAGGAAAAGAAGAAGAAGAAGGCGACAAATGGAGCGAAGGCGAAGGCGAAGAAGGTGGAGGGTGAGGGTGAGAGTGACAAGATTGTGGAGGAGGGCGTTGCGATTGTTGCAGAGCAGAATGGAGGCGCAAAGAAAGAGGATGATGAGGATGCGAAGAAGCCGTTGTTCCAATTTACTGGCGATGAGAACTTTGAGGACTCGGATGATGATGAGGATGTGAGTTTTCTTCTTGTCTTTGGTATTGCAATTCTCACAAATTATTAGGCAGATGAGGGCGAAGGCGAAGATGAGGAGGAAGATGACGACCTCGCTGCCGCTTTCGAGGTTCTGGATCTCGCGCGTGTTCTGTTCTCGAAGCGATTAGAGGAGCCACAGGAGGGTGACGGCAAGGGAAAAGAAGTCGGCGATTCAGCGATGACGAAGCATCTCAAAGAGCGCTTGGCGGACACACATGATCTACTTGCAGAGATTTCCTTGGAAAATGAGAGGTATAGCATTTAAATCCTGTCTGTTTGTGGACTGTTTCTAACCATCCTAGATTCCCTGCCGCTGTCTCCGATTTCAAGTCTTCGTTAGCTTTCAAGGACGAGCTGTATCCCGCAGAATCCGAGATTATTGCAGAAGCACATTTCAAGCTATCACTCGCGCTTGAGTTTGCATCAAATTCAGGCGACTTGAAGGAGGAAGATGGTCAAGCACTTCGAGATGAGGCAGTCAAGGAGTTAGAGGCTGCGCTGAGCAGTACGAAGCTTAAGCTACAAAACAAGGAGGTCGAGCTGGCGTCTTCCTCGTCCCCTGATGACAATGATGTGACAAGAGAACAAATCACTGAAGTCAAGGAGATCGTTGCCGAGATGGAAGGCCGAGTAAGTCTTCCGCGTGCTCCTTTTGTGACCATATCACTGACATGAATCAGCTCACCGAATTAAAAAGCGGACCCATTGATATCGATGGAGTCAAAGCTACGTTAGGCATGGGCGGCGGTAATTCCATGGGTGGTGTTCTCGGTTCAACATTGGGCGAGACCCCCGAGCAAGCAGCAACCAGGATCGAAGAAGCAAAGAAGGGAGCTAACGATCTTACCGGACTGGTTCGTCGCAAGGCAAAGGGTGCAGATGCTACCCCTGAACCTACCAATGGCACGAACGGCAAGCGTAAGGCTGAGGAAGAACCGCTGGAGAGCGAAAATGCGAAGAAAACAAAGGTGGAGGATGCAGCTGAGGAGTAGGAGAAGTTGTATGATAGCTTATTTACTTTTCTGAGAGGATGGGGTCATGAAGAAATGAGGATACACAGAAGAAAATGGCTCTTCTGCCAGTATCTTTAGGTTGTGAAAACAGGGAATTGGCGTTGCAACAGGATACTGGGGCGCATATGGCTCAATACGGGCTATTTTGCTACATGGGAACATGAAATTTCACTTAATGGCACGTAATGCATTGCATTTCAACTCTCCTGTGGGCTTTGAGGCATCTTGTGATTCCATTGCAGTGAAGGCTCTTGATCTGCTATTTCACCCACCCATCCAATATAGTGGATGGATCCCTGGTCCTGTTGAAAAGAGACCATGAAGTCTTCAGTCCTCAAACGTTGTGAGCAACGCGAGGACGGGTCGCGGGTGAGAGGATTTCTAGCGGGGCGTGAGAGTCGCAGCGCTGTCGTTAAAAGCTCGGAATTATTGAGGTTGCAATTCTTAGGTTTGAGGGTATCGGTTTGAGCTTCGTAGATTCATGAAAATGCAGGTCTCTGGTTCGAAGGCGTTTTATCTGACCCGCCTCGAAGATGAGACGAAGAACCTTTGAAAAGTGATTGCCAAATGAATGCTTCACTCAGTAGAAGCTCAATGTCCTTTTCGGTCCAGTCTCGCGTGGGTAAAGCCTGTAAAAACATCATTACTTCTTGGAAGTCCATCTTGCGCAGCTTGTCAGACCATTTGACCAGGAATGCAGCGCAGACGTAAAGGTGGAACTCGGAGAAGCCCTGCTCCTCGGCCTAATACAAATGTAAGTATTTCGTAGTACAAAGTATGCAAACTACGAACCATATATGTGTCCCACATCCTAATGGTGTTTTGCACACTGATCTCTCGCATAAGAAGACAATTCATCCACCGGAAACTAAACTGTATGAATTCCACGCTCTCTCGTTCAAGATGTTTTGCCAACGGCTCATCAATCCGCGCAGTGAGGTCATGAAGAGCTGCAACTTGGCGCTGAATGCCTGGCTGGGCAAAAATGTAGTTATCCTGGATGCCGTCCAAAAGTTTCGTCAAACACCAAAACGAATCTGCTTCGACAGCATCCAGAACGGCTTTCGGTAGCTGGCCTGGATCCATTCCACTTTCAACATCCGAGTCCGTAATGTAACTTGCAAGAAATACTTGCCAGAATGGCGTTACCAGATCGTTGATGCCTTGTACGTAGCCACTTGCTGGATGTCGCACAGCCCAGACATATAAAATCCTCTCTAAAGATCGCTGCGTAGCTTCGTAGGCGTAGAGCTCTAGATGTGGATTGGTTCTGGGTACATCGATACTGATTTGATGCCATACTGCTTCATCTAAACCTCTCATTTTACCAGCTGGGGCAGAGCTGCTTCCGCTCCTTTCGAACGCTTGCCGGACACCGTCAAGATATTCTTTTCGTTTTCTCTCCAGAGTTCCAACACGCCGTTCACTACTAGTCGGAAGATACCCAAGGAGTAATTGCCAAGTCATTGCTCGGACTTCCTCAGGAACACCCGACCAGGCTGCGGCTCGAAGGTCCGTCAAAGATATCGAGGTGGCCTGGAGTATTCGCTTGAATTTATTAATCCTTGTGATCCGCGCTGAGTGTATGTCTATATCTTTTGGTGAGGCATCTGCAGGTATTGGTGGATGGTTGATTAAGTGCAGCGAGTTTGCCGGGTCTCCGAGAATTTCCTTGTATTGGGGTCTTAGAATCTTCCCCTCGCTCTTCTTTGCTACTGGGTAGCTGGGTGCTGGCCGCTCAATGGCTATATCCGCACTATTTGAGAGTCTCCTAGGTCCAAACCCACCATATGCGCCTTGTAGACTTTGCCCAAAAGATGCAATGTTCCCTGGAGGTTCTGTTTTGTTTTGGACAGGTGCTTTTTTCGTTTTCCTTTTCATACTCGATATACTCGGCAGCCCAAAATCGTCCCCGTCATCATTATCATAGCCGTATTCATCATCATCATCTCCTCCATCTTCTGCATTCCAATCATCGTTCGTATGCGACAAGAAGTCCGTGTACGTTCTTCTAGGTGGCGAGGAAAGGCCGGCTGGCCCTCGGTTCAAAGGCGGGGTATCGTTACGTGTTTTATATGAGGATGAAGACGGAGGTGTTCGCGGTCTAGTTGAACTGGCGGATAGTGATCTTGAATTCAAACATCAGCATTGTCCAACCCCGCCCGCATGCCGAAACATACAAGTTGTCAAACTTCATCATATCTGCATGAGAATACGAGGCTCCCACAACCAATCCTGGGTCTCGGGCCAGTGGTTTCTTTTGAGAAGAATCCCGGCGTCCATCTGAAGTTCGGCCTTTCCAGAATGGAGACGCAGATCTAGAAGTCCCCCGTTAGCTATTGCTATGTTTCCAATCCGAACTCTCATTTGCTCGAGAGAAGCTTCGCAGAACTCGTTCCAACGTACTCGGATCTCTCTAAGTAAAACAGTGTATATTAGCTTTATTCAAAGCTTGTAATAACAGACAAGGACGCGCATAACAGCTTCAATGATTGTCGGGTGGGGAGGTGAACTAACCAACCTGGACCATCTCCTATGCTCACGAGGCTACGGTCAGCTTTTCTTCGTCCCAAAAACCCAGATATGTTTCACTGACCTGCTGTACTGGCTTCTTACTGCCATTTGGAGAGGAAAACATATTTTCAGAGCCTCAATTCAAGCATCTGCCCTTCATTCCTGGAAGCTTGTCGTTTGCCGGCGGAGCTCATGCGTGCCCGCGTGGGCCTGTGTCCAAATCGGGTAAGCGTGTCTTCCGGCAGTTGCCCGACCCTACACTACTAAAGTAGAAATCGTCAAGCAACGCAACTCGTGCTCGTGAACCTTCCAACTACCACATCCACACGGACATCGTCCCCAGCATCAGATTTGAGGATAGTTTTCACTATCGAGTGGCCTCTGCCCGTCACTTTCATTCTTTGAGACACTGGAAAATCCGCAATCCACAACCCGACATAGCCTCCAGAAACCTCAGCTCAGGAGGCATCGCACAAGGATTGTACAACGGCAGTAACTAACACCTAACCATTTTACCGACCTACAGGTATTCAAGATGGCCGAACCAGAGACTATCGAGGAAGATGATCTCTTCGCTGACCTGTACGTATCATTCCTGTGCAGTGCCTGCCCTTCCTAAGGCAACGCAGCCTCTCAGCTTGCTGCTACCTTTGGAATTTTTGGCATCTTCTCAATCACTTGCCATTGGATTTCTAGACTAATCTGCTGCTAGGTACGCCGACGATGATACCGCTCCGAAAGCTGAACCCGTCGATGTCAAGACCGAGGATGTCGAACCAGCCGCGCCCGTAGAGCCAGAGGAGACTTCGCTCAAACTTGAGGACCAAAATGGCGACGGAGATCAACAGATGTATGGGGGCGGTGAGGATGTAGATGATGAGATTGACTTCAACCTTGGGGGCAACGGAGCAACTTATGATTCACCAGCCAACCATGAGGCACATGGACCTGGCATCAAGGAAGACGGGTAAGATTGCAACATTTTTCTTTGGTTCTTGATACATATACAGATATACTTGACCGTAGTATACACGAGCTCGTTTTGCTATTGGTCTTGTGCTTGGAAATGCTTGGCTTGGAAAGGCATGGCTTGGGCTTTAACGGTACAATCCATCATGAAATGCTGCACACCTAACAAATTGGAATAATTATCGTCGAAATGCATTCTCTGTGCAACTCTGGGAGGATCAAAGGGTGGGAGATAAATATGGTGGTTATTCGGAGGAGAGACGGGACCAGCCTTCGCAAGGAAATGAACATTCTAGGAGCATGATAGGGCAGGGGAAGAAGAAATGAGCAGTTCTGGCTTTGGGGCTCTATGAAATTCGGTTCAAGCAAGGGAATTCAGGGCTGGCATGATGGACCCGGATGGCTGAGCTGAGATAAGAGATCTGGACAAGTCATACAAGCTAGGCGATGCAGAGGTTGCAAGATACACGTCGTGGATTTGGGGGCAACTGGAAGTCGCCACATGCAGTCACCACCAACAGCGGCCATAGTCATGCCTACTACATAGCCTATTGTCGAGATAATCTTCATAGAGCATCAGAGGAGGCCACAGATAGGCTTAGCAGAAAAGGCAGCGCATAGCGCTCGACGCCAGTACCTAGCATCACGATAGCAAAAGACACGATTATCTTGGATATCCTGTGGTCATTCTTCGTTGCATGACTTGCATGGGTTCACAATGGCATGGCAGGGCCTGATACCGAAAACCAGGGGTATTTGGTTGCGGAATACTGCCACACGAACTATGAGAGCGCCAAATTCTTATGCCCAGCTCTTTCCATCTTCAACGTCAAGCACGCCTGCTGGGTGCGTGTTGTTCTTCCAATTGTGTGCCAGGGGATTTGAAACGTCAATCTCACCGAACGAGAACCACCAGAACTAGCGAAGCCCAAGCCTTGCTCATTCCTTCCAACCAGCCAGGGAATTCATTAAGCGAAAGCAACTGGACTTGAAGCCATCGCCAACATATCGCACTGCCCACATGCCTTTTGAATTTCATTTCATTCCTCTATTTCAACCAAAATGTTTCAGCTGCTAACTAGCCATGACTTTGTAGGAAAATGTTTATTGGTGGCTTAAACTGGGAGACCACCGATGGTAAGTACCGACAACAATTCAACCCTGCCCCGATTCCTAACTAACAGTTGCCCCTCTCAGAATCGTTGAAGGAATACTTCTCCCAATTCGGCGAGGTCCTGGAATGCACTGTTATGAGAGATGGTGCATCTGGTCGATCACGAGGTTTTGGCTTCTTGACCTTCAAGGATGCCCGGACAGTGAATATTGTGATGGTGAAGGAACACTATCTTGATGGCAAAATCGTAAATACCCATACTTCCATGAATTCTCTCTGTCAAGTTTCTTCAAAATTCAGCACTCCTATGAAAAGCAGCTTACATAGTATCAAGATCGACCCCAAGAGGGCCATCCCACGAGACGAGCAAGAACGTACTAGCAAGATCTTTGTCGGTGGTGTCAGCCAAGAGGCCACAGAGCAAAACTTCAAGGAGTTCTTCATGAAATTCGGACGAGTCGTCGATGCCACTCTCATGATGGACAAAGACACCGGTCGGCCACGAGGCTTCGGATTTGTGACTTTCGACAGCGAAGCAGCAGTCGATCTGTGTTTAGAACAGCCCCTCGAAATCCTTGGTAAGCCCATCGAAGTCAAGAAAGCCCAACCCCGTGGCAACATGCGAGAGGAAGAGGAAGCACGCGGTGGCGCTAGAGGCGGCGGTCGGTTCCGAGGAAAGGGAGGTATGGAGGAAAACCAGAACATGAACCAAGCTCCACAAGGTGGTGGTAATCAAATGGCGCCCGGTGGTATGACTCCTCAACTCATGGCCCAGTACTGGCAACGCATGCAGCAATACTTTGCTATGATGCAGCAGCAAATGGCTATGGGTCGAGGTATGCCTGGTATGCCCGCAGGTATGAATCCCATGATGATGCAGCAAATGCAAGCCATGGCTATGCAGAATCAGATGCAAGGAGGAGCAGGCGGTAGTGGTCGCAGCCAAAGTCCACAGAGTCCAGGGATGGGCGGTATGAACCAGCAGATGCAGCAACAGATGATGCAGCAAATGCAGGGGATGCAAGCAATGGGATCTGGTAGCCCTGCTGGTCCCGCTACCGGCAACAATTATCAAGCTGGGGGTGGAAGTAATCCGGGGGGGCGCATCGGCACTCCTGGTTATAATGCATATGAGCAACAAATGTTCGAGCAACAAAAGTACGAGCAGCAGCAAATGCGACGATCACAACGAGATACTTCGCAGTATGGTGGGGGTGGAGGGGCTGGAGGTTATGGAGGTGGACCGACTTCATGGGAGGGCATGTATGACGATGTTCCGCAACCAAACGTTCCGAGCGGAGGTCGAGGAGGATTTGGTGGAGGTCGGGGAGGAAGCAATCGTGGCTCTGCACCACCACCAAACGGACCCGTGAGTGCTCCGCCAGCCAATGCTCCTACTGGGCCAAAGAACGCTGGCAGGCCGGGAGCCAACTATCGGGGTGGAGGCCGTGGTGGCAACCGAGGATTCCATCCGTATGCTAGAGGCTAACGGGTGGATTGATTTGCGCATTTGGTTTGGCCTAGCAACATGGGGTGTAAAAGCTGCTCGTGAAAACGGTGTGGAGTTGGTACAATAGTTTCTTTTTACATGGCATAGCCTGAGAGCTTGGGGCTGGTGGTCTTTCACTTGACCCCTTTGTGTTACATAGCTTCTGGTTACGTCTAACGAGGAATGCAAAAAAAACACTAATATCTTACTACCATCCTAGCCTGAAGGCCGAATCTTCCCTGGTGCTATGAAGGCTGATGACATGGAATTAAAGACTAATAATCGACCCAAGCAGAGTGGCTTATTATACTTTATCTGATTTAATAGTTGAGCTGAGCTATATGGTTTTGGACATATTATTATTCTTTGACATCAAATATATTACTAAGCTTCTGGCTCTGGTCTGGTGGCTTCTGCTCCGAAGTTCTTCCTAGGTATTTAATAATCGTATATATTGAAATAAGCAAGAATTGGCTTACAAAGCTGCTGATTTGGCCGAGTGGTCTAAGGCGATGGTTTTAAGTTTACTTGATCACCATTATCGAAAGATGCGTGAGTTCGAACCTCACAGTCAGCAAGATGCACATTTTTTTTTGAGGTTTAGTTTTTGCATTTGTAGTCGTGTTAGAAAGCTTTCAGGCAATTTTTAGTTGCTTTGCCATAAAACTATTCTTTTTGGCCCACCTCCCTCCCCGCCCCAATCCCACCAAGCGAGGTTCCGTTCCTTCCTTATCGCCTCGCCTGTCATCCGCGGGGCTGCGCTGCTCCGATAAGCCTCCTCGCCTCCCCTTGAATTGACATTCCACTTCCAGGACAATACTGTTTACCCATTTAGGTTGACTTTTGCAACTTCTTATGATGGCTCCCTCACGAACTTCTCCAGACCCTTCTATGACTTCACAGAGCGGTCTCTCAAAGGAACAGCTTGTAGCTTTTGACCGAGATGGCTACCTCCTCATTCCCAACGCGCTAGATTCAAACACCGTCTCTTCTTTGCTATCAGAAACGCATTCAATGCTCGAGAACTTCTCTTTGGATGACCATCCTATGACCAAATTCTCAACTGGCGAAGGCAAGGATGGTGAGCATGTGGGAGATGATTACTTCCTCACGAGTGGAGACAAGATCCGTTTCTTCTTCGAAGAAGGTACATGCACACCCTTTCCACTGACCTACACAATCTGATTAAAACATCCGCAGATGCATTCGATGCTTCTGGAGAGCTCACTAAGCCCAAAGCCCGCGCTATAAACAAGATCGGCCACTATTTACATGCTCTCTCCCCACCCTTCGCCTCCCTACTCGGTCCCTCGTCAACACACTCCCCTGGTGCCATCGCCCACTCCCTCGGTTTCCGCGAGCCACAATGCCTACAAAGCATGATTATATGCAAGCAGCCTGAGATCGGCGGAGCAGTGCCTCCCCACCAAGATTCTACATTCCTTTACACAGACTCGCCAAGCGCCGTAGGATTTTGGTACGCTCTGGAAGATGCAACAGTCGAGAACGGCTGTCTGAGCTTCTTACCAGGAAGCCACAAATCTGCGGAAATTGGAAAGCGGTTTGTTCGGAAGAAGGACGGGTCAGGAACGGAATTTATTGATAATGAGGGCATGAGATTTCCTGCTGGGAAAGAATACAAGGCTGAAACGTCGGAGGGGGGGTATAAATTGGGAGAGGTGAAGGCTGGGACTCTAGTGCTGATACATGGGAATTTGCTGCATAAGAGTGAGAAGAACGTTAGTCAGAAAGGGAGGATTATCTACACTTTTCATGTAATTGAGGGGCAGGGCGCGGTTTATGATCAAAGGAATTGGTTGCAGCCGCCAAGAGAAGGATTTACGAAATTATGATTGCATATATAACAAAGCCTCCCAGCTTAATACAAACGGTCCGTATCTTAATACAGATTATTCATTAACTAGCAGCAGTTCAGTTCTACAGGACACTTGAAGAAGCCATAGTTCTTCATTTTCTCTTCTTCTACGTTGTTTCGAGGCTACCTACTCCTTTCCTAGAACAATTATAGAATAACCAGACTGCAATGAGACGAAGTCTTACTAAACATTAGCAGGGTCTGCAAACTGTGTCCTCTTACACAAAGTATAGATCCATAGTCATGTCCTGTTCTTGAAATGGCAACGAGAGTGTAACGATGAATAATTCTGCACAGCGGCTTATAGATTTCTGTGACGGTCAAGACAACAACAGTTGACCATTTGCTGGGCTCTTTAAGGAAACACTTCAAGGAATAGGAAATATATATATGATTGTGTCAAGTTTTTGACATGGAACTACCGTACTAACTCAACACCATTTTCTAACATGCTCTCGCTTAAGGCTACCTAGGTAGGTAGTAGAGCCTTTTTGGAGCGATACGCTAGGCGCTCTAGTCTCGACGAAGATCGTCACGTTCTAACTAAATATAAGGCCCTTAAAGATATCGCAATGTCTTACTATTTATAGAGGCTTGACTTTTTATAAATGCTAATAATCTCTATAGTCTAGAGTCCACTTATTTTAATTAGAGGTAAAGATCGCTATTTTATATAATATAGAGTAGTACTCTACTAGCTTTCTAATTTAATCTAGAGCGAGCTTTTTAACCTTATTTTTACTATAGAAGGAAGCAATATAGATGCTATTTAGGAAGGCTAGTTTAAGGCCCTTTTTAACGCCTTTTAGGAAGAAGAAGAGACTAATAAGAGCATTATTTATGCTAGTATTATATAGTTAAATCGTCTTAGACCTAACCTTCTAGGGATGCCTCGATTACTTTAAAATTATTAACTTCTAATTATATATAATCGCGATTAACTATTTAAGCTTAATACCTATTCTAAGGCATAATCCTAATAGTTTATACGCTTTTCTAAGGCTAAAATCTATTATATTCTCCTACTGCTTCACTTCTATAAAGTCAAATAGACTTATAGTTATAAACTAGATTTGGAAGCTACATTTTATCTCTTATTATATTAACTAGCTAGAGAACTTTACTAGATAGATCTAAGTCTTATATTTAACCTTAGTCAATCCACTCTTTATTCTATCTTTAAAGACCTACTCTTTTACCTCTTAAATTACTACTATAACCTCCTCTTTTAAGATAATAAGCGCCTTAATTTATAGCAGATTAAGCGATATAAAAACATTATAGATACGAAGGTCCTAGGCGCTAGGAACTTTTAGTATTTTATTAATAGGACTATATATCTAATTACGCGTCTAAAGATATATAATTAGTAATATTTTTATAGCTATAAAGGTTATAGCTTCCTCTTCTCTTATCTGCTTTCACCTAATAGCCTTATTATCTTAGTAGCAGGTCTATATAAGGGGAAACGCAATAATTAGAAGGTATATTAGGATTTAGAGGTGCTATCTAAGCTATAATATTTATTTGCGAGAATCTCTACTAACGAGTATCTATTAATCTATAGCGATAAAGCGTATACTAGCGATTTTGGGATTATAAGGAGGTTTAAGAAGACGCGCTACTAGCTATAATTATTATTATATTAACTAGATTTTAATAATATAATAAAGAGATATTAAGTGGAGGTTAAGTATAGATTTACTATAGTTTTAGACTTATAGCGTTAATGTAATTAGCAGGCTGTAATAAAGACTAGTTAAATAGCTATTAGCTGAATATATCTAGTATACTTACTTTTAACTAATCTTTATAGCTATATCTTACAGGGGAATCAAGTAAGCGATTAGTTTAGCTATACGCTACTTACTATAAAAGAGTATT